>CABFWB010004756.1:34642-54319 GCA_902151455.1 Timema bartmani | reverse complement strand
CTGTAAATTCCTCCTAACAATGTTCACTGTAAATTCCTGCTATCAATGTTCACTGTAAATTCCTCCTAACAATGTTCACTTAAATTCCTGCTATCAATGTTCACTGTAAATTCCTCCTAACAATGTTCACTGTAAATTCCTGCTAACAATACTCACGGTAAATTCCTGCTAACAATGGTCACTGTAAATTCCTGCTAACAATGGTCACTGTAAATTCCTGCTAACAATACTCAATGTAAATTCCTGCTAACAATGGTCACTGTAAATTCCTGCTAACAATGTTCACTGTAAATTCCTGCTAACAATGGTCACTGTAAATTCCTCCTAACAATGTTCACTGTAAATTCCTGCTATCAATGTTCACTGTAAATTCCTCCTAACAATGTTCACTGTAAATTCCTGCTATCAATGTTCACTGTAAATTCCTCCTAACAATGTTCACTGTAAATTCCTGCTATCAATGGTCACTGTAAATTCCTCCTAACAATGGTCACTGTAAATTCCTCCTAACAATGTTCACTGTAAATTCCTGCTATCAATGGTCACTGTAAATTCCTCCTAACAATGTTCACTGTAAATTCCTGCTAACAATGGTCACTGTAAATTCCTGCTAACAATGCTCACTGTAAATTCCTGCTCTCAATGTTCACTGTAAATTCCTCCTAACAATGTTCACTGTAAATTCCTGCTAACAATGGTCACTGTAAATTCCTGATAACAATGCTCACTGTAAATTCCTGCTAACAATGGTCACTGTAAATTCCTGCTAACAATGCTCACTGTAAATTCCTGCTAACAATGCTCACTGTAAATTCCTTCTAACAATGGTCACTGTAAATTCCTCCTAACAATGTTCACTGTAAATTCCTGCTATCAATGTTCACTGTAAATTCCTGCTAACAATGGTCACTGTAAATTCCTGCCAACAATGCTCACGGTAAATTCCGGCTAACAATGGTCACTGTAAATTCCTGCTAACAATGGTCACTGTAAATTCATGCTAACAATGCTCACTGTAAATTCCTGCTAACAATGGTAACTGTAAATTTCTGCTATCAATGGTCACTGTAAATTCCTGCTAACAATGCTCACTGTAAATTCCTGCTAACAATGTTCACTGTAAATTCCTGCTAACAATGGTCACTGTAAATTCCTGCTATCAATGTTCACTGTAAATTCCTGCTATCAATGTTCACTGTAAATTCCTCCTAACAATGTTCGCTGTAAATTCCTGCTAACAATGCTCACTGTAAATTCCTGCTAACAATCGTCACTGTAAATTCCTGCTAACAATGTTCACTGTAAATTCCTGCTAATAATGGTCACTGTAAATTCCTGCTAACAATGGTCACGGTAAATTCCTGCTAACAATGTTCACTGTAAATTCCTGCTAACAATGGCCACTGTAAATTCATGCTAACAATGCTCACTGTAAATTCCTGCTATCAATGGTCACTGTAAATTCCTGCTAACAATGCTCACTGTAAATTCCTGCTAATAATGTTCACTGTAAATTCCCGCTAACAATGTTCACTGTAAATTCCTGCTATCAATGTTCACTGTAAATTCCTCCTAACAATGTTCACTGTAAATTCCTGCTATCAATGTTCACTGTAAATTCCTCCTAACAATGCTCACTGTAAATTCCTGCTAACAATGCTCATTGTAAATTCCTGCTAACAATGCTCACTGTAAATGACTGTGGAACACGTCCTATTATCAAATATACAGTTTAGCGTTGAGGGCTCCAAAAAATAGCGAGTCTGGGGGAAAACTGTCCCATCTATCCCTTCTCCTCCTTTTAGTGGTAATTACCAGTGATGACGTGGTCTAAATCGTCAGGCTCGCAATATACTGGCTTCCCCAAGACGTGCAATGTCGAGATGATTTTCCATAAGTGATTTTAACATTCTCTTTCAAAGCGTATGTGGATACATTTCCTTTAACTTGTCTCTTCATCCCTACCCTGTAGACAAGTCGTTATATAATCCTCTCGTTGAAGCGTTTGAATTAACAGGAGAAAAGGAAAGTTTATAGTCCAAAGATACTAGCGACAGAATTGACCCGATCCAAGTTAACAAATCCATTATTCATGAACGTAACAGTTTCCTGTTCATTCCGAGATTGTGAATGGGTCGTTACTACAGGGTCTCAACAGGATTACACACAGTCAACTTTTAATATTTGCAAACCGTGGCATAAAACAAGTGACATAGGCATCGCGAATTATTGTACAAATCTTGTGCTGTTCTGTCCAGACCCGGCGGCCCAACACGCAGATAGCCGAGTCCACCACCCCGAACAGGTACAGACAGAGCTGCCATCAAGGAAACAATAAGTAGAATAAGTTATTATTATTATAAATATAAATATAAAGGAAATTAAAGTTGAAATTATTACTAAAGAACAACCTTATCATTAATTAGGTAGGCCTACTGTATATTGTGAACAGTTCTCTGAACATAGTTAGGCCCATTATTATTGAATAATTTTTTCCTTCTTACTATGATTTAGCTATTAAATTTGTCTCTTGTAATAACCTGGATACAAACATGGAGGTATTTATTTTGTAATTAGCGAACCAAATGTTCTTCTGTATCTTCACTGCTAGCTGTTAGAGGTCTCGACTCTTGGTTAACACTTTGATGATTGAAATAAATATAAAAAAATATAATAACAATTATTATTATAATTATAATGACTAATATCCCCTTATTGTTTTTAATATAATCCGAACCAACATCCTTATTTATTATGGAAAAAACCCCCAGAAAACATAACAAAACACTACTCATACCCAGTTTGGAGAAAATTGTTGGTTAATTTTAGGGATGTCAAAATTTAACAAAATCAGTTACAAGTATAAACTACCCTTAATTTTAGAGCTAGAATCCAAATAACGATTCTGTCTCAAGGTTTGACTGTATGATATCTAAATATACATTTCAAACGAGCTACAGTGAACAGTTTCAGTTGTAGCTCCAGGAACAGACAGACAGACAGACAGACAAACAGACAGACTAACTGACTGACAGAATTGTAAGACCCACATATTTGAATTGTGGTCACGTAAAACGAAGGGCCGTAATAAACTTGAGGTAAATAATGTCACGGTTACAATACTTTCACCATATGAGAAAGTAATTTATTCAACAGGTTATCTACATAATCCAATACGTACACTTAATATACTATTTGTCCCAGGACCAACATCTTTGCTCAGTTGGTAACGTGGTCTGCCCACTGAGATAAGGGTCTTCAGTTCAACTCTCGGCAGGGTAGAAAAATGTATAGTTGGTGAAATGCGGGTTTAAGCGTGCCTTAGACGTTTCCAAACTGCGCATTACCCAACTTCCGGTCTTTGTTCTTCCCTCTCTTATAATATACACGGGGAGACAGTTTTCTCTCTTCAAACTAATAGACGAGACAGAATTGTGTGTCATTGCCATGCAAGGGCAGTCAGATGGAAATAATGTCCTTTCAGAAGGACGATAAAAACACCTCCCGAGATAAGAGGTTACGATAGTCTACAAACTTGTGCAAGTCCTTTCTTTTCAGAGCTGAAAGATAGAGCAGAGGAAAAATAAAAAGTTTACTTCGAAAAACATTTCAAAAATGGAAATACCTTAGTAAGTATTTTGGGGATAAATTATTTTGATGGGTTTCTACATAAATATTGCTATACACGATTCATTTTTCTTCTTTGAAATAAGTATTAAAAAAAAAAAGAACAACAAATTGTGACATTAAAAAATGTTTTCAAGACTTTGAGTCTCTAGATGATTTTTTGCAATACTGGAGAGGTTGGCTGTCTTCATTCTAGCTTTTTTTTATACACGGACAATTATTGGAATTGCATTTTATATTTATAAATGTAATAATCAAACTCAGTGTGGCCCAACCAGTGGCCCAAGGGCCAAATGCGGCCCTCACAGTCCCCTAGAGGGAAACTAAAAGAAAACTCTCAGAAATAGATAATGAGTCAAATAAAAATATTTAGTTAAAAAGGTCTTGATTGCATTTATTATGCAATTATTTGATTAATAAACATATGTATGGATATATATTTATATTTCTAGGTTTGTTTGTGAAATTGTGTGTGCATGCATATTACATAATACATTTTTAGTAGATTAATAAACTTGTTTGGCAGTAAAATTTGAAAGATTCTATCAACCAAAATTACAATTCACATATAAGTATTGAAACTAATTATTGTTTATTAAGTTTTGTTTGTAGGCTTGTATTAAGTTTATGTGACCAACAAATATATCTCCAGCCTGCGGTGCAGACTGATGATCAGATTTGGTCCTTGGGAAAATGTTGGACATCCTTGGTCTCTAATAGTTAGCAGATAGGAAATCTGCAGCTTTTCCTCTGTTTAAAAGTAGGTCCCGTAACTTAAATACTAGAATAGTTGAATACTTAAAATAGAGAAAGATCGAACACACTATGTTATACAAATCTTTGTCTTATTGATATAGAATAAGATTTTGAAGCTTAGAAAACATGGCATATATTATTAGAGTTCTACTTTGCTACATTTATTAGTAAGCTACATTAAAAATATAAATACAAAATAATATTATTATTAGAATTACTTCTAGGCGTTATGTCTTACGATAGGTCCATTTATTTTGTCGGTGAACTTAGACCTCCAATGCACCTTGTCCTCTGACTCCTTCAGCTCCCAGACTTTTCTTCTTTCCTTCAAGTCCTCCAATATTTGAATCCTCCTTCTTCCTAAGCTCCTCTTTCCCTCAACCTTTCCTTCTATGACGTCGTGCAAAATACAGTTCCTCCTAAGGATGTGTTCAGTTTGCTATGTACCGAAGAATCACATCCAAAATGGTTCTCTTCCCACCCACTCTTCTTAGTACTAGTTCATTTGTCCCCTTGTCTGCCCACCTGATCTTCCCACCCACTCTTCTTAGTACTAGTTCATTTGTCCCCCTGTCTGTCCACCTGATCTTCTCACCCACTCTTCTTAGGACTTGTTCGTTTGTCCTCCTGTCTGTCCACCTGATCTTCTCAAGTATTCCATAGCACCACATTTCAAAGGTCAGCAGTAACATCTTCTTGTTGGAAGCTTCCTTGACCCTGGCAATCCTCGACCAAACTTCCTTGGCTTGTTTTGTCATTAGACTTTCCATGTAATTGAACTGCTCTATGTTTTCTAAATCCTGGTTTCCACTTTTGATTTTCAGCTGATCTTCATTTTTTTAAATCGTCATCACTTTTCACCTCTCAATGTTGATGTCACTGCCATATCTTCTCCCTATCTTCACTGGCCAGTCTTTCATTTCCTGCAACTCTTGTTTATTTTTGACCAGCAATGCTAGATCATCTCCATATTTTATTGTGCTGATGACGCGTCCTGATATCCTGAAATTGCCACAGTGTCCCTCCAGGTATTCCCTGACCATCCACTCTCCATACAAGTTGGACAGACTGGGTGACAAACAACATTCCTGTCTCACTCCTCTCTACGCTGTTGGTCTCTCCATCATTCAGCCTCACCTTCACTCGCTGTCCCAGGTACAGGTTTGCAATCAACCTGTCCTTCCGGTTGATGCCGATCTTCTTGAGTATTTCCATCAGTTCCTTCCATTTAACTCTATCAAACACCTTTTGTCAGTCGATGAAACCAATGTAGAGTTCTTCCTTGACTTGCAAATCTTACTCTGAAATTATTATCAGCATCCCGTAATTAATATAATATAAATACGAGGGGATAAATAACTATGTTGGGTGGAAATATATTTAAAAAAAATACAAATTCCAATTTCAAATTCGGTAAAAAAAAATATATATATTTCTTATCTAATTTGATGTATCCTTCAGAACGAGAGGGAATCTCAAGTGCCAGCTATACTTTACAAGAAATAAACCACCAAACAAATTATTGTAATAATTTGTTCCAATTGGACTAGGTTGGATCAGTATTAATTTTGGGGAAACCCGCGCTGGCGCGCAAGTGCACCAGACGTAATCCGGTTTACCAATAACGAGGATTCTAGGGTAGGTATATGATCACACAGAGAACACAGGTTGGGGAGATTACTGTAAACAACACATCATTTGACAGGGTTAGTGAGTTTAAATATTTAGGTACAAATTTTAACTGGCAATAACGATATCAGATTAGAAATTAGGAAAAGAACACAGTAGAGAAATGCATTCTATAACTCGGTCAGTAAGTTGTTGACAACTCGCCTGTTGTCCACGAATGTAGGCTAACACTCAGAATATACAAAACAATATTTTTACCACGATTTGTCTAAGGCCTTACTCTCGGTAGTAGGCTGACTTAAGCTCACAGCGAGCTCGGGGTTCGAATCCTCGTTGGGTGCACTGTGGGTGGTTTTTACAAGATGGTTTTCCACTCTCCCTCCATGCAAATATGCTTGTAGCCCAACCGGGTGGTGGGACGAGGGGACAAAAAAATACTCTATTTTTAGTAGACCCTTACTAAATACTAAATAATAGGTTAGTAAAAATAATGTAGTCAAACATCAACTACTACCCAAGTATGTTTTAAAATAAATAGAAGTGTGACAATACTCTTACCGTTCGGGTGGAAATGTAATACTTACTGCCGTTCAGCCACAAATAGAACAAGTGACCCTAGCGCTCCACTCGGACATTCTCTTCACTATCCTATTAGAATGTCTCAATGGAGGGTTGAGTCCTGTTAGTACGGTCCATTATCCCAGCCTCCCTGAGAAATAGGGAGCAAAGATCATCTCAGGGTAAATGAAGTGAACTCCACGGAGAAAACAAAACAAGTTGAGATACGTTCATGTTCCTTTAAAAATACCCTCAACATGGCGAGCTAAGTTTTCCAATTTTACTGTTTTTATTCAATAAAAAACTTTGAGCACGAGTAAATTGAGACAGAAAATTAGTATTGACGTGAATACGTCTTTAAATTTGCTACCATACGGGGACAATCNTCCAAAAAACCTAATGATAACAAAATCGGGGGATACAGTTTGGTGTTGTAGTTTCGAATCTTTCCTCTACATCCAAAATTAAATTATACCACTGGATAGCTAAAGGATCAAAGAATTCATTACGATAAGCGAGAACAGTGACGCATCGCGCGCGGTGGAGGGGGAAGCGCCGCCATTTTGAGGTTTATTTTGCTGCGTATCGAGATTTGCAATTGGTATAACTTTTGACTCGGAGAAGCTACGATGTTCGTTTAGGTTTAAACGTATTCACGTACAACGCACGACCGTGTCCATGACACAGCCACACACAATTTTTTAAAGTTTAAATGAAGGATAAAACTGTTGTTAAAGCCTTGATCAGGCTGTAGAGGCTTCAAGAGCGCTTTTATCCACAACTATGGTCACGCGGACATGGGTGTCAGTTCCATCCTCTCTGGTTTGCCGATGAGATGGGGGACAGGGGTTCCAAGCCCTGGTCATCAATAAACTTCAATAAATACATTAAGTTGATTTTATATCTATGAACAAATCAAAGATGGTTCCATGGTTAGTACAAAAGTTTGTTAGTGAAGAAAGTACAAAATGGGTTCCTCCCCGAAAACAAATGTTGAGATAAGTTCCAAAATGACTTGAACACCCTAAATCTTGGATCTGGAACGGGCAATTACACGCGGCCCTATTAGCGTGATAGGGGTAGCCTGTGGGACAGCAGCAATGACACGTGGGCAACCACCAGCCTCCATTGCATCCGGTAAGATACAAACCTCGTACCTCCTGCCACGGGAACTCTAAACAAGGGCCTCTCAAACATTTTGTACTCAGGCCTCACTTGAATATTGATTGTACTGGGTGAGAATCATTATCAAAATACAGTTCGAAGATGTTTTTATGATCAAATTAAAACCAAAATAAACGGTACTCTGCCCCCCACAAACTTTCTCTCTCTCTTATCTTAAAATAGTGACAGACATTTATTAAAAACTAGTAAGATGTGTGGAACGAAATAATATACAATTTAGTATAAAAACTCCACCAAAAAAACATAAATAAAATAATATACACTGTAACAGATCCATTGAGAAAAGAGGAACGACTATGTCCATTAAAGAGTATAAGAATCGACCAGCTTCGGTGGCCGTACGGTCTAAGGCGCTACTATCTCAGGAGACTAGACTGCCGATGATGGGGAGATCGAGGTTTGATCCCAGTTGAGTGCACTGAGGGTGATTTTCCCTAAATAGTTTCTCCCTCTCTCTCTCTATCAACGCAACTGTTGATATCACCAGGTGAAGAAAATTCAACTCTCTCTTTCTACTGGAGAAATATCTGATTTATTTTGGCGAAAAAATAAAAAGTTCTTCTATAGAAACAACTAAAACACTTTCGTTAACTCACACTCCCACCTTAAGATAAAATGTACATTCACAGTACTAATTATTACTATTTAATATAAGTTAGCATAGGTGGTCACGTGTGATAAGGTGTTAGGCTCGTCAAGTCTGACTCTGGCTGTGTTCTGATGATGTTTCCCTTACTATCCTGCTACGCAAATGCGGGCATATTTCTTCTAAATTTCACTACTTACTCCATCAGAGTAATTAAAATCCGAATATCCTGAGCGGGTAGTAAGACTCGGTTTAAAAATAATAAAATTGATTTTCCTTTGTTAGAACCGCATAAAGCATAAAAATAAAATAAATTTAATGAGGAGATGAAGCTAGGAATGTAGAAACATTAGCGTGGAAAGAGGGTGTGAAACCACAGTCTTGGAAACCAGGGCGCTCCAAGAGTGGGGGGAAGGGAGGGGTTGAAGGGTGATTTGATCCACCCTCTACAAAGATCACAAATAATTTTGATAAAAATCTTAAAACATACGAGGTATAGTATAAAACCGAGCACAGGAGATGTGGTGAATGCTTCAGTTTAAGACCGGACTTACGATGTTGTAGTTAAGGTTTACGAGCGAGCGCATTGAAAGGGTCCATAAACCTCCCATTAGGGGCCGCCCTTAAATTACCTAAGGGTTTTGATTGAGGAGGGGGTTTGGCATTTTCTAACGGGGAGGGGGAATCAGAATCCATTTTACGTAAGGTTTTTTACCTCAATTTTTATGGTGAAACAAAATACAGATTTTTTTTTCAGAAAATTTTGAAATGTTCCATTTTCACTCATTGATTAACCCCACTTTAATCACTTATTTTCATGTTCTTACAGAAATAATCGACATGTAGCCTTCTTGTTTTGCTCAAAGGTAGTTTATTATAAGACACATGACAACGGACTTTTTGTTATAATGGTGATAAAAACAAAAATAACTAAACGATTAAAATAATCTAACTGAATAAATTACAAAAAATAACCCGCCTCGGTGGCGTAGTTGGCTAACGCGCTAGTCGTGTTGAGCTCGACTGCCGAGGACGGGGAGATCGAGGTTCGAATCTCGGTCGAGTGAACTGGGGGTGGTTTTTACTAAATGATTTTCCACTCTCCCTACACTCAAATGCGGGTTCACTTCCTCTAAATTCAACCCTCCCAATTCTTAATCCATTAGCGTTAATTAGTACTTAAGCGTATAACCCGAACGGGTAGTAAGACGCGGTGCTAAATAATATTATTATTATTATTATTATTATTACCAAAAATACGTAAGATATAGGGGTGAGAAGGGTGGGAGGGGTTAGAAACCCTTATTGTCCCTCAGGGAAACAGAAAAGTTAAGAAAGTATAGCTACGAATCGCACCGGTGGTCATGCGGAGTACGGACCAGATGTCAGATTCATTTTGGCGGTGATGGGAGGTTAGGTTTCGAGTCCAGCCTGAGTCTGTCAAGCGAAGATAGTTTTATCTGAATGTTTTACTTTTCTCCTTACAAACAATCGAACCAGAGACCTCTAGATGAGACCAATATGCCAGCCAGATAGTCTATCATAGCTTGAGACAAAATGATCACAAATCACTCAACAGTAAATTACCCTTAATTTAAGAACTAGGGTCAGATTCAATAAAACGTCTTGAGGTACAGTCATACATCATCTAAACATCAAGTTTGAACAAAATCTATCTAATTATTTCAGATCTAGACCTAGGGACAGAAAGAAGACATTTGAAGATCTACTTTTTTTGTGCTTTGGAGACACAATAAAACGAGAATATTCATCATTAAATCGAGGTGAAAAATGTTCATTATTACAATATTTTCTCTTTTTTTTTATGAAAAGATGTGGGCCACATTGTAGCAGGTCGGTTTCAAAGTCTGGCCTCCCGGTACACTACTCTGACTCCGAGTGATCCAATGCAGAGCCAGGGCTACCGTGGATTCACACGTTCGCCGAAAAACAAACGCAGAACAGAAACGAGATCACGTGACGAGTTCTAAGCCAATCATAAGATTTCCGCCTCATCGGGTCAAGCTGTTCTGCTAAGGTTCAACTTATCTCTACTTTATCCGCTCTGCCTGAGATGTTCGGCACGGGAGAGCCAATCAAATCTAAGAACCAACCATCTCAAATCAGTGCGCATGCGCTGTAGAGCTAGAAGATAGCAGACAGCTTCGTTGTCCGTTGTGAGGAGATTTGTAATAACCCGTTAATGTAAAGCTTGTATCGATGTATTGGATTGTGCCACGACACAGCGTTATAATTTGAAAACATCCATCGGGAGAACGATCTAAAATATATGTTTATACACTAGAAAATAAAATATGTCGATAATCAGCTGCTTAAAGTTAACGTCGCAATGCATCATGGGTCAACATACGGCGCGTGAGTTACTGCGCCACTCGAGCGGATTCTGTTTTTCATTTCACCGAACGTGTGAATCAAGCTTTAGTTTGTCGTCATGCCGACAGAGAGGCTCAGTCAGACCCGCCGCAATTCGTTAGCTACCTCTTGTCGGGTGGCGACAACACGTGGAGTCCTCTTCAAGGTCACGCCGGTACTGCGTCTGTCTCTCCAACGGGTGACCCGTGCACTTCAGAGGACGAATATCAAGTTGGCCCGTTTGTGCTCTCATGTGCGCTGTTCATGACTATTACTACAGTCAATATAGAACTATCGACACACAGTTGTAGTGAGAGCCGCTTCGGTGGCCGCATGGTCTAAGGCGCTATTCTCGTGTTGGACTAGACTGCCGATGACGGGGAGATCAGGGTTCGAATTTCGAACGGGTGCACTGAGGGTGGGTTTTACTAAACGGTTTTCCGCTCTCCCCCTCACGAAGATGCCTGTGCATTTCCTCTCAATTACGCCTTCCTAATCCCTAACCCATTAATGTAGCTTGTACGTAGGCGTATAACCCGAACGGGTAGTAAGATGCGGTGCTAAAAATTGTAATGAGACTTATGATGTGATATAAGTATTTGTAAACTCATGAAACTGAGACTCAATGTTAATAGCTCATATTTTGTAAAAAAATACATTATTAAAAATGTAACTTGGTTTATTGGATGCAGCAGTGAATGTTATGTAAATAGAACGCTTCGTCCATATAAATAACTCAATTCATTTTTAAACTACAAAAAAGTAATTCTATTGGGTAAAAAAAATGACAGTGCTAACGGGGAAGGCCATGGGTCCATTGGGGTGTCTTGCTTTTTTAAAAGAGCGATGTGTTAAAACACTTTTCAGACATTATGAAAGCTTCAAAACAATTTGTGCCATTATTAATTAACTCCTTGTCTCATGTATCCACTTCCATTTCTTCTACTGGTCCTCTTTTTCTTCATCCAAGATTATGTTAATAATGGCTAAATTCATGTTTGTACACTTGTAAACTGCTGAGATCAGTGGTCTTCATTCGGAGGGGAAACCAAACTATAGGCCTCTCTTCCTCCTCTAAACTCTTTGGAATTGCTGAGATCAGTGGTCTTCATTCGGAGGGGAAACCAAACTATAGGCCTCTCTTCCCTCTCTAAACTCTTTGGAGCTACTGAGATCAGTGGTCTTCACTCGAAAGGGAAACCAAACTATAGGCCTCTCTTCCCCCTCTAAACTCTTTGGAGCTGCTGAGATCAGTGGTCTTCACTCGGAGAGGAAACCAAACTATAGGCCTCTCTTCCCCCTCTAAACTCTTTGGAACTGCTGAGATCAGTGGTCTTCACTCGGAGAGGAAACCAAACTATAGGCCTCTCTTCCCTCTCTAAACTCTTTGGAGCTACTGAGATCAGTGGTCTTCACTCGGAGAGGAAACCAAACTATAGGCCTCTCTTCCCCCTCTAAACTCTTTGGAACTGCTGAGATCAGTGGTCTTCACTCGGAGAGGAAACCAAACTATAGGCCTCTCTTCCCCCTCTAAACTCTTTGGAGCTCAACTATCCGCATTCAGGGTCGTGTCTCGTGTCAAGTCACTGTCTGAGATGTCTGAAGTACAATAGTCAATACCAGGATTCCATTTATCATTTAGATGACTACTGACGCAGCAATAATTGTATTTGTGTTTAAATGATTCAAACAATATGCCAAAACGAAAATGTTCATTTAGTATTGAGTAAACAAAGGAGTGTGATTTCATTGGAAGGGCCAATAATTTATCATCTTGGACTAAAGTAAAACTGTACATCCATACCGTCGTAGAACTAAAGTCTCTTTATCATAAATTAATTGATGAATTATGTCTTCCCACAAAGAAGTGAATGAATAGTTTGAAATAAATTAGCTTTTGAATACAACTTATTATAATATTAAGTACACAAGTACTATCGTTAGCACTTGATTGCTTCTTATAGTGTGCTGATAATTTGTATCGGACCATTACCTGGGTAACGGCAGATCTCAAAACCATCAAATATCAGCTAATAAATGTTCACTCCATTCACCTGGTAGGTAACTTGCTCTGCAGAAGTACTGAACTGTTACTCCAGGAGAGGAGCGGAATCAAGGTACAGATCTACAGTGGACGGTGAATAAAGGTACAGATCTACAGTGGACGGTGAATAAAGTCTGCGTCTCTGAAAATGAGCCTAATAGAGGTTTCTACGGTCATTAAATGTGTTTGTTATTTTAGTAAGAGCTTATCCCGACAGTACAGTAGTACAGAGTTGTCTCATTGAAGGTAAAGCTCGATTCACACTACACGTCACGTCACGTCACGTCACAGTTCACACTTAACGGCAAGTTAACGTCAGTTTTACGTTACGTTCTGTTGGAAGCAGAGTGCTTTTAAAAAACATGCTGAGAGTTAAAAAAACAAAGAATTTGCAATAATTGCGATTTTTTCTTGACGAAGAAGAAGTTGGATAGAAAGAATCAAAGAGAGCGTGGCGAGAAAGATGCTTAAAAAGAGAAAGTCAATGAGTGAATATCGCACATTATACAAGGAATTAGAAAAGAGGGAGATAAGATTGTTTTTTAGTTGTTCGCAGATCATTCTCCATAGTGTATATTCACGTATTTATTTAACTAAAAGGTTAATAATATATTTTGAAAGTTTTTCAAAAGGCACAGCGTGAACAAACGGTGACTTTGTGACTCGGTTTCACATTTCTAGAGAGGACTGTCTCAGGCCCGTGCCGGAGACTGTACGTGACGTTGCCGTGACTCGAACTAGAGTCTCTCCAGTGGAACATCAACGACCGATTAGTACAGAACATCGCGATTCTTATGGGCGGTTCGAAGTTGAAGAGAAATAATCTCGTCACGCTGCGGCAGATCTGAAGTTTCCAAACCACTTCATTGTCTCATTATGTCTGTTAAAAACAATTATTGTACCTGTCTGAGGAAGGATATATTTGTTTCTAGTCATTTACCTTCATCTCAGAACTGACACCACCACTGAAACAACGGAAAAATTACCTTTCCAGGAATATTTAACAAAAATTAAAATACAAGATTTTGTGGCTTTATGTTGGTAAATTTAATCTCCATTTTGGCAAGATCCATATTTTTAATAACGAACCAATTCTTTAAATAAGGGAGATTTCTGGATGAAGGCAGCGCCAATCAGCGTTCCTGTAGGTGGGGATGAGGGGGACGTGAGGAAAAGTCAGGGTTTTTGCAGGGTTTTTTTTTATAGCAAAACGTTTTTGGTCAAAGTAAATAAAGTATTTCTACAATATAGACGTAGAGTTTAATTTTATTCACATGATGATACCAACAGTTGTTAAATATCTGTCATGAACATGAGAGCATTAGATGACAAACTTTTTAAATGAAGAACCAAAGATGTCATTAAATTCCAGGACATCCTTGACAGATAATTCAACAACTGTTGACATCACCAGGTGAATAAAATTAAACTCTATATTTCTACTGGAGAAGTATTTTATTTCTTTTAGCTGAAACCAGTTTTGATATAAAAACTGTAAAAACACTGACCTTTTATAGCGCCCCCTACATTCCACCCTTGTCTGTGTAATTTATTACAATTGGTTCACCCAACTATTCCAGGTAAAGTATTGCTTAGTGCTGTGGAGGAATCGTTTTTGTTTCAAAGATTCGGACAGTTAAATGTCTAAACAACTTGGATCTATGAAGCCAAATATTTTGCTAGCTCTATTTAATATCAAGAATCTTATCTGAGTGATACTTTAATAGACTACTTTCACTTATTCATACGTCAAGTAACGTCCGCAGTTGTCACTTTTGATAGATGTTACCAATCAAAACATATAAAACAGCAATAATAATATAATAAAATTTTATCAATTTTGACAGCAAAAAAAAAATTTTTTTTTTAACTTTTTTTAAAAACCCTTCCTATGAAAATGTTGGCTGGATGTGATAATGTTGATTGAATACAGACAGTGGCGGTTCCGACGTAAAGTAAACCAATAATAAAAATAAAACAACAATAATTCTTTTCAATGTCTCATTCTTCAAAATATTTACTCTCTCTCTCTCTTGCACCCAAATCAATATTTGGTGTAAAAATGTCGCCATGAGTAACCAAACCACTTTATTTGTGAACTAATCCCCAAGTTGTATTTTCCTTGCTTTGGATACCACCTCGTGGTGTCACCAAGATAAGAACTCGATCCCTATTTTAGTCTCACAGTTACGAATGAGCCAGTTCGGGTGCAACTCAAGTAGGTTTGGAAGATAAGCTAGGAGAGTGTTCTTGAGTTGGGTGCTTCTTGGGGCGACAAAATACGTCAGAGGTTTTATAATGAATGGGGGGGAATGTTGCACGTCAAATATTTATACTTTGATAGTACAGTCACGTTAGTAAACAAGTGACACGTGTGCTCGTCAAGTTAACTCCTGATCACTCTTGATAGTCGAATTATAATATATTAATTTAATAATATAAAATGTATTTCTGTGTCAACGTTATAACTATAAAACCAAGAAATATTAAGCTCAAACTTGGCATGAGTACTTAGATAAAACTTAGGCGTATTATTGTTACCTTTACTTAAATCGAGAGCTTGGTGCCTTAAACCACGTGGCCACAAGTGCGAGTAGATAAAACACCAATTAATAGGCCTATAAAAACATTAAATCAGGCATGAACCTAATTTCTTAGGTAAACTTCATGTTGTGCTTCTAGGCAGTATTTTTCATTTTTACATATATTGCAAGCCTGACGACCTAAACTTTATGATCACAAGATATATAATAATTTATTACTAACTTTTATAGTGTAGCCAACTTTAGAATATATTCTTTAAATGAAAATAATTGGTCATCTGTTCCTATCGAACCTTATCACCGGGGAAAAAATCTCAACCTTAAATCCCAAGAGAAATCTCCGACTCAAATCCAAGAAGACGTTTCAAACTTTATTAGTCCAAAAAATATTGTCAAGAAAAGTTTAAAACTTCAACCCAAAGAGAATTTTCACTAAACAGTTGACTTCCCCCCAAACAAGCGATCTCGTCTACTGTAAAGGAAGTTATTAGACATCTTGGGAAACACAAAGGACTTGCGGATACTTTTAAATAAACCACAAAAAACACGCAAACATCAAGTTTGTAGCTATCCATCTCTTTAAGACTAAAGTACACATTTTATCGTAGAGCGTCATTGAATTCTTTAAAAAAAATTTTAAGCTCAAAATTAAAATTTTTTAGCCGGTCAAAAACCGGTTGTTAGCTTTCATCTACATCTAGGTGTAGGCCATATTAAAAAAATATGAAACCACTTCTTAAATATTGCGGGATTTCTGAACGTCTGTGACGTATCTTTGTGTATACAGCCCTCTTAAACTGTGTGGCCATTGCTGCGAATGACTCTCTCGTCTCTCAAGAAATCATCGTTTTTCAATAGGGAAGTATTTACTTGGTTCTTTTTCTCTGTCCCTCCTTGATATCCGATATGAACAGCTGGTCTCTTCATTGCACTCTTTGTTGTTTCCATCGAGACACGAGTTTGTGTGATGGTCTCTAAAAGCTCGTTTCGTCATATCACATTATCTCAATGGTCTCGCAGTCGGTCTCAGAACACACGCTTACATCAATGTGGGTCAACACATGCTTAACTTACACCTTTCAACCTCTAATTGGGCAAATATTTTCAAATGACTTCTTTACGGCGCGGTTTTCAAGGGGAGGGGGGGGATGCAGTATTGAAAGAAGTCCGCCCCCTTAAGAACGTTGAGGATAATGTTAAGAGGGAAAACACCTTTATAGTATTCAACCTTGAGCGCGATTAGTACTCTAACGTGAGACTACAGTAGCCCCATGGCTTCTTTGGTGCTGACTGACAACTCACAGCTGACAACTGACAGTCAACAGTTAGGTATATACCTAAATGTTGACTGTCAGAAGTGACAGCTGCTAAACACACGTTTTTTGCAGATCATATGGTTCGGCGTAGGGATACATAATTTGGTCTGGTAGCTTTTCAAAGCCGTCAGCTGTCAGTCAGCACCAAAGAAGCCATGGGGCTACTGTAGTATCGATTCTCCATGAACAGATGGCTTTAATTCCACAACAATCAGGATTGTTCTGATGGTCGTTATGTGAAAGAGAATATCATGCAGTATAAACCATCAAACTTACAATATAATGGACTCCCTTCCTTACCCCAAATTACCTGGGTTTAGGTGCTTAATATCATCATTTAAAAGTCAATTTTAACATCATGCTATATATTCATATTTATAATTACCTTTCAACACCCTAATTTCCATGTGATATTTTTAATTTACAAAACTGTACTATTGTTGTGAACTTTGAATGTATGAAGATATAAATGCCAACAATGCCATTGAGCAACGTACACACACTATATTTAACTACGAACAGGAATAATAATGTTCACTAACATTGTTTGAACATTATAACTACACGTACAAAGACAATATTTAAATATTTACTTGTGTGTGTGTGTGTGTGTGTGTGCACATAATCCACGAGGCGACGAGAAGGTTTTTGTTGAGATTACGGCCATCACGGTCATGTTAATCACGTGATCTACTGTAGCGCTCCAAGTGGTGGAATCTACCAGCGATCAAATTTAGTCAAATGAATCACGTTATTTTTAAGAGGGGACAACTATTTCAATAACTCACCCTTTGTTTAGCACCGCGTCTCACTGTATGATGCACTAACTACGATAATAGACGATTAGGAAGGTTGAATGTAGAGGAAGTGTACCCGCATTTGTGTGGTGGGGGAGTTAAAAACCATTTTGAAAAACCTCTATGTATACCAGACTGGGATTAAAACCACGATATTCTCGTCATCGGCATTCTAGAATATTTTGAGAATGACGCCTTTGACTGTGTGATCACTGGGGGTGTGTAGATTACAGAATTAAATATGGCAACATATTTTGTGTAAAATGTATCATCTCTCATCGAATTGTAAACTAAAGTCGCTTTGGATTATATTTTCTTCCCATCACATCCGTGAAATCTTTATCTAATCTGACAAGGGGGTGGGGGTGAGAAAGGCAATCGGGTGAATATATCCCATGATATACTTTATATCACGATAAACTACATTATAGTCTCCACGGTGTTGGGTAGTGTTTCTGCACGGAGTTCCTTTGATTGCCAACAGATGGTAGGCATGTCTCGTATTGAGTCTCCACGGTGTTGGGTAGTGTTTCTGCACGGAGTTCCTTTGATTGCCAACAGATGGTAGGCATGTCTCGTATTGAGTCTCCACGGTGTAGGGTAGTGTTTCGGCACGGAGTTCCTTTGATTGCCAACAGATGGTAGGCATGTCTCGTATTGATCGCTTACACGCATATATCTTAAACATACTTGGAGCCAATATTTATAATTTATCACGATATAAAGTATATAATGGGATATTATATGTTTAACCTATACAAGAATTCACGTGGAGGGGGAAGGGGAAATCATTTACTAAATAAGAGTGCATCAAGCTGGGATTCGATCCCCGATCACTCCATCACCGGCCAACAACCAGGCTACACGAGTTATACCTTCAATCCTTTTTCACATCAATGCGTGCAATTAAGGAAAATCTAACAAACAATTTCTATCAAATTAATATATAAAACTTATATTACTAATTAAGTTAAAAAAATTATCCCCTCATTTATTATTGAATTATGATTAGATTTTTAAATAAAAAATGGCTAAAACTCTCTTCAGTAATCATATTAACGATCTATATTTCTCGTGTGGAATAGTCTATTAGATTATTGTACTCTTCAAGATAGACATCAAACTGTCAGGAAGCTAACTAACCATTACCTCTAATGGATTAAGTTTTTTTTTTTAATTTTTTGCGTTTTGTTGATTCGGTGCGGATAACAATCTGTTAGTGCTGACCTTGAAGTAGCGATGTGACATTTGGGATTAATTGTGATTGGTCATTGGTCCAAGTGTAAACATATAAATGTAATGTTAATAATATCTATAGTGCATTAACTATAGAAATACGTCCAATAATAAACTCTCACAAAAATAATAAATCTTATATAGGTTGTAAAAGTTGCAGTTATATCCACTGTAAAGAGAATATAAAGGTAGAGCCAGTTTGAGGAATTTGATTGTGTCATTGATGACGTCACCCGTCACACAGCAGTTATATTTTAATACGAAGACAGCCAAACATACATATTTTAAAAATAAGTACAGTAATTACGTTAATTGGACATTGGTTTATATCTTAAAGGTTTATTTATGATTTAAAGTTCCAAAATGTGACCTGTTTTTAACAACTTAGTCTGTCCTCTATACAGCTTTGTGTATGTTACGTGCTGGCTTGTGTACCGAGTGACGTCAGATGTATTTCTATTCGCTTTACATTGGTTATATTATATGTGGCTATTGCTTATTATTTTAAAACCAACATTTTATAACATTACCATTTATTACCTTTTTTTACGGTCTCTATTCAAATATATAGCCTTTTTTTGTATTTTTATTAATTCAGACATCAATAGACAATTAGGATAAATTATTTTAATTATTTTGAGGCGCATTATTTAATATATCAATACTGTTATACTTTTTTTCAATAAAAAGGCATTTTATAGTGGATTTTAAGTTTTTAATGAGTTAAAAATCTATAATTTCTGATATTCAACTCAAATTGGGTGTATACATTAACATTTTCTAGTCTTTGGTGTTCATATGATCAATGTGATTTGTGTTTGGTGCACAAAAACTTGCCATGGCTAATATTTTGTGTTTTCTAGAGAGAAAAAAATAGAGCAAAGGGTAAAGTTTTTCATATACTAATAATTTATAGACATTTGAAACTCATATATAACTCTTCAAGATTTTTTTTTTTCGGTATTGATAAGCAGTATTTAACTAACATAGTTTCTCTGCTTGGCTTGTATCGAAAAGGTAGTAAGAG
>CABFWB010004756.1:0-34532 GCA_902151455.1 Timema bartmani | reverse complement strand
GGGGGTAAAAAAAGTTGTTTACAATGGTGTAATAGGTATGGATAAAATTCACCCGAATTAGCGTCGGGAGAGGATGGATTAAGTACAGTTAAAACTACTTATGGAGAACACCCTTAATATATTCGAATGGAATCAGAACCCCATACTTCCCGTCAATGGCGGTTGTAGCAAAACGCCAGTTAACGCTTTACACCTCTAAGAGACAACAGTACAAGCTGCATTCCTAATCTGTGAAACACAGTATCGTTTATTCATTACAATTAGTTTAAAAGTATAGTCTTAAGAAACGCACAGTAATTGCTGAGTAAAGGGCAGTTTGTGATTAGTAGGCTTGAGACAATATAAAGATTATCCTGAGCAGGCATATATGCAGCTCTTTCTTTCCTGACATGTGTCGAATTCACTCTGTTGTTCGTTTTAATGTTCGTTTTTGAGAGGAGGAATGAATGCTAGTAAAACTACGACGTGGAAAACGGCAGTAGAATCTTGATAGCGGTGTTTGATATTGAATGCTCTCTTTTCGCAGCAGACGAGAATAAATCAGCAGTGGAATAGTAGTATGTTATCTTTAGAACAATATCTTGTGTTACAACAGTGGAATAGTAGTATGTTATCTTTAGAACAATATCTTGTGTTACAACAGTGGAATAGTATCATCAAATATCCAAGTCAGTTCTAGTATTTATTCTTTTAGCACCACGTCGTACTACTCGTTGGGGTTACACGCTTATGTACTAATTAAGATAATGCGTTAAGGATGAGGAAGGTTGAATTTATAGGAAGTGTACCCACATTTTGCGTGTAGTGAGAGTGGAAATCCATTTAGGAAAAACTACCCTCAGTGCACCTGAAAGGGAGTCGAACCCCGATATCCTTCTTTAACAATATGTCCAGTCTATTCCAAGAGTGACACCTTTAGACGATGCGACCACCGAAACGGTTCAGTTCTAGTAAACTTATTTTAAATTCATCATCATCATCATAGGTGGACACGTGGTCTAAATGTCAGGCTCATTAAGTCTGGTTTACTAATGTTTGGAAAGTCTGACTTAAAGTCTCATCCAGGTTTACTTAATCGGTTTTACTAAATTGTTTCCCCACTCTCCCTTCAAGCAAAAGAATACACATTTCCTCTAAATTCTACCTTACTCATTTGTACCCCCTTATATATCCGAACAGGTAATAAGACGCGGTGGAAAAAAAGTTATTAAAATTCAATCATTTCATCCTGTTATATTATTTATTAAATCGCTAGTAGGCAGACAGCCCGCTGGCATCAACGATTATTACGTGTCATGGGGCGATTGTGTTGAACTGGCGACTCCCCGTGGGGCAGGTCTTCAGGCTACGAGAGATCGTAACAATATTACAACCCCCCCGAGGGGATAACTACCTCAGAGGATGGTCATTTCCCAATACAGCAAATTACACTCATAACCAACCCCCAAAGTTGAAAGAAACGGTTGACTCCCTTTTAAAGTTATAATTCCTGTACATTGGTGCTATTTCCTTTGGGAGTTAGTTCTCTTTGTTCCCGGGTTAGTCGATACTGGCACAACTGTGACTACCAGTTAGTCTTGGTACAAAACTGGACTAAGTCTTTCAGTAGTATCAATTCTAACAAAACCAGTTTCAAAGGCGTCACGCTCGTGTTGTGACGGGGAGGTCTGGGTTCGACCCCGGTTGGGTCTACTCTATTGCTCATTCTTTGAACTCAAATGTTTGAGTTATTTTAGATTCAATAGAGAGTTCGTTTAATCTATTTTGAAGCATGGTACTTAGAATGTAGATTATCACGAGTTTTAACTTGGAAAAACTTCTTTCAGCGTTAGCAACTTTTACAGGAAGAGCTAAGATAATTATTCTAAATGTAATACAAGAAATTAAGATCATTTCTACTATTTACATAATTTAAAATATCCCTCCGGGGTGATGTGAATGACGCTTGGATCAACTTTTTAAATGCATAACCTCCAGGACGTCCAGATCGTTCGAGTCTCATCATGTAAAGTGGAGCACTTAGAAGTTCTGGTGAAGATTAGGAAAATCTGAATATTTAGTAAGTAGGCCCTTATAGTAATGTATTTTTAGTAAATATGATTGCTATTCTGAATGCATCTTTTTGAACGATTGCCTTTTTTTTTATATATGATCTACTTCATAGGTAGTAAATACATTGCCGCCCTTCCTAATCTGCCGTCCAGCCAGCCCTGCGAAAATTAGAAACAAGGATATTTAATATCCGAACAAAAAATACGCAGAAAATACAAAACCGGCTGACATAGCCTAGATCATTATTTTCATCTGCAATGTATGATTTTATATATTTGTATTTTTAGTTAAATAATAAATATACCTTTTTTTTTAAAGGTTCCGCCCATTGGACGGGATACATCCTCCCACTGTGGTATTTATTATTGGATGGCAGTTCTGTCACCTCAAAGTGTTTGTTGGTACCTTAATGACGTGTCTGGGCTATGTCACTCGTAGCTCAGTCTGTGGAAATATTATCCAGTACTAATGTACCGTTGTTCGAATTTACTGATAGTACACACTTTCTGTGGAGGCTCTTTCCATGTCCCTATGAGATGAGGTGATGGTGATAGTGAGTATGAGGGGAATATTGAGTATGAAGGGGAATATTGAGTATGAAGGGGAATATTGAGTATGAAGGGGATAGTGCGTATGAGGGGGATATTGAGTATGAAGGGGATATTGAGTATGAGGGGAATATTGAGTATGAGGGGAATATTGAGTATGAGGGGGATATTGAGTATGAGGGGGATATTGAGTATGAGGGGATATTGAGTATGAGGGGAATATTGAGTATGAAGGCGAATATTGAGTATGAGGGGGATATTGAGTATGAGGGGATATTGAGTATGAAGGCGAATATTGAGTATGAAGGGGAATATTGAGTATGAAGGGGAATATTGAGTATGAGGGGAATATTGAGTATGAGGGAGAAAGAGAGTATGAGGGTGTGGAAACTCTTAACCTAACTGAAGCCTAACTAACCAAACCCTGGTTACCGTTGGGATGGTTCTCAATTACCCATGGTACTATCCGGGAATCGAACCCGGGACCTCTAAGTAAGCAGCCAGGGCCTCTGATCACTATACCATGAGTCTGGTTACCTATAATTATATTATATATATTAGTTAACGGTAGTTATGTATGTTACAAAAAATTAAATACTTGAGAAACATTTATCTTGTCATTTCCAAAGCTACTACAGAAAGACGCCGATAATCCTGACCTTAATAATCAGGACTATGTTTACTTAACACCGTACTATAGGCGGCATAGGTTGTCTAGCGGATTATTTCCTACAAATACAACTAAAACCATCAAATTAGGCCCCAACACACATATCATTCTACAAATACATACATTCTCTCTGCTGCATTCACAGTAGATGGTATTTGTAATCTCCGTGTAATTTATCTGTTATTTTAGTTACAGAATGAATTATCTCTCCCTCCTCTAATTTATTCCCGATTATAAAAGTTTTAATGTGGTATGAATAATAGTTCACAGCGTGACTCACAAATTAACTTTTAATAGCTATGGTAATTGATGAATTACATTTAATACACATCCTAGGACTATAACAAAGCATTCAGAAACATTTTTAATGGTTTAGTTTTTTCTATTAATGAACGGATTTATCATAGTTTTAATTAAATTTAATCAATATTTGACTTTTATTTATTGAAATATTTACCACAAAATCAGCCCATGGTCAGTCAGAAACCAATATCTGCCATTTTTAATACATTACTCCAAAGAACCGTTACTAACCGTTATCGCAAGCCCTGCTACTTGGCTGCTTTTTGAACTTATTATTTGCTACGGATAAAATATAAATTCCTGTCAAGTTAAATATTTTTTAGCTCTACAAACTATCTAAACGGATCTTGTTTGTGAATGAAGTGGTCTGGAATTGACACTTCAAAGCTTTGTTGTCTTCTTTCTGGTAACTGACCGAACTTCAATGAAACTAAATGTGAAAATGCCATGGATAAACTTAGTAGTTATATAACTATATATTAAGTTAGTGAATAAAAACGTACTAAACAATTATTCTCGATTATGTAAACGTTCTCAAGCGTGAAAAAACAATTTTAATACAAGAAATGAGTCTATCTATTATTATAAATAAACATACAGTTTCAGTTTTTTTTAAAATACTCATTATTCCTCGTAACTTTATTTACTTTCAATGATATACTAAATGTATTAAAAATAGGCCCAATCGAGTGCTTAGAATTTTAAATTAAAATCCCTCGATATGAGCTACTAAAATACCAACCTTTTGAGCCACCTACCATATTGAAACAGATAGACAGATTAACAAACTATGTACGCACACAACATCCGTACAAATAGACGAAATGTCAAATGGTCACGTTAAAATAGACCCTTGCTACACTCGGTCAATAATAAAATAAAACCTCACTGTTGACCGCAGAGAAGATGTTTATATTTTCTAAAAGCTGGCTCCTATCAGAATCCCACGCGACCCTTGGCCATACAAACAATATATTTGTTGATGATGTTATTCTCTTTGTGTTCTGACCTCCGTGCGCCGTTGCTAAGGTATTAGCTGCCAGGAGTCAGTTTCCAAGTAACAAAACTACCAAGGACCTACTCTGATCTTTAGCGTTATCTTGGTTCTCGGGAACAATCCCAGCAATCCCATTAAACTCGCACGGGGAACAGATTTTCCACGACGATTCGAGGAGAGGATGAATGTGTGGCTGTTTGGTGCAAGCCATTGCTCATTCGAACAGTCCGGGTTTCAAGATGTTACTAGAACTATTTGTTTAGTTATATTAGATAATAAACGTGCACTTTCTGAACCGACCGATTATATCAGTACACGAGAGTTTCTATGAGCGAGAGCGAAAGTACTTAACAATTTTACCGGGAAAGGTATTTCCACATACCTCCCAGGGCTCTTTTACCTGCCACAATCGACACGGGAACGAAGGATTTACTTACCCTCCGAAGGAAGTTGTGCTACGGATTTTTATCGCTCAAGATAAATCCATCTACCCCGGCTGGGATTGAACCAACGAGCATCGTGTCCTAAGGCGAGCACTTTACCCCAAGACCACCGAGGACAAGTTACTAGATCTATGTTCATGTAATCATACGTCAAGTCATGGGAGATGATCTAGTTGGTTTGTAAACTCTTAGAAAATTTTCTTCAATTATAATTAACACTAACGGATGGGTACATGGAATAAATGTCAGAATCATCTAGCCTGGTTGAGCAGTGACGTAGTGGTCGGGGTTCGAATCCTAACCGGGAGTATTGAGGGGGGTTAGTCCTAAATTGTTTCCCATTTTCTCGTCGCGCAAATTCCAGCACAATTCTTCTATATATGGACTTCAATCTGGATCTGGTGGAAATGTTGTTGTCAAACATGTGTTGGTTTAAATAATTTGTGTTCCTCTAATGATTGTCATATCCCCTTTTACGCTTGTGTTTATTATTAAAACTGGTGATAGACAACCCGCATAACGAACAAGCCAGAAAGGTTGCCTGGTCAATTCATCTCACGGCGTTCCAGCAATTCCACGTGTACTATACTATATGATTCGAGGAATTTATTCAAAGTGTACTCGACAAATATATGCAGCTCAATTAAATACTAGTTCAACATTGTTTGAATAAAGTGTATTTAAAAATAGTCCTGTAATAATTTATACTTAATCACTTACTCAGTTACCAACGTAATCACTTAACTGCGTGAGTGCTTACTTAATTGCCCACATAATTGTTTACTTAATTACCTACACAATTGCCAACTCAATTACCTTTATTTATTTATATATATTTTAATTTTTTTTAAAGAACATAGCTAAAAGATGTAATGTTAATTCAAGATGTAGATTTAGGTCCCGAGCTACATGCTAGGAATCGGGATAAATAGTGTAAATAAATAAATAAGTAAGTAAATAAATACTCAATTACCTACGTAACCACTTGACTGCGTAATTTCTTACTTGATTGCCCACGTAATGACTTACTTAATTACCTACACAATTTCTTACTTAATTACCTACATAATTGCTTACTTAGCTATATATATATATAATTGCCCACATAATTACTTACGTAATTTACTTAATTACTTACTAAATTATTTCAATTAATTAAGTTCTTTCTTTCACTGTCACAGATCATCTACTCTTGTGAAACTGACGCCTGATTTGCGATATGTCTTGTCATATCATCCCGTGTTAGAGTGGAAATTACTGCGTCCTTGGTCCTTCTAGGACAACTGCCTCAGGCCTCGTCTAACAAAGTCAGAACACCTCCCTCATTCAAAGGGGAGAGGAAAATGTGGAGGGAAGCAGCTGGAACCCATTGACGTGGGCTACTCCTCATCGACAAACTCCCTCCACCTTGTTACCTCACCTTGTCCTCCTCCTCATCAGCCACCCTTCAGACCCCGGCAACGCTCCTCCTCTCTGGGAGCACCTGACTTGGGATTCCTCAGACATCCTCAGACATCCTCAGACAAGACTCCTCGGACGAGAATACTCCACTCAAGCACCCTCGTTCCCCGGTAAACATGGCCTCCTCCTCTGACCCCTCCATCCGTCCCCCGGTAAACATGGCCTCCTCCTCTGACTCCTCCATCGGAACCCCTCCTTGCACGACAACGTCGCGACATAACAAGAGGACAGAGACAGAAGATACACATCACGGATAATACAGTAGCCCACATTAACCCGGAAGAAACCAACCCTTAACACCATCTTAACAGGGTTACAACAGGGTTACAACAGAGCTACAACAGAGCTACAACAGAGTTACAACAGGGTTACAACAGAGCTATAACAGGGCTACAACAGAGTTACAACAGGGGTACAACAGAGCTACAACAGAGCTATAACAGGGTTACAACAGGGTTACAACAGAGCTACAACAGGGTTACAACAGGGTTACAACAGAGCTACAACAGAGCTACAACAGATATATAACAGGGTTACAACAGAGCTACAACAGAGCTATAACAGGGTTACAACAGAGCTACAACAGGGCTACAACTGAGGACAACAGGGTTGCAACAGAGCTACAACAGAGATATAACAGGGTTACAACAGAGCTTCAACAGGGTTACAACAGGGTTACAACAGAGCTACAACAGGGGTACAACTGAGGACAACAGGGTTGCAACAGAGCTACAACAGGGTTACAACAGGGTTAGAACAGAGCTATAACAGGGTTACAACTGGGGAAAACAATAAACAACCAGTTTTACCGAGTCCGTCGTTCACCTTGTAAGAAGCGAGTTTACCTAGAATGTTTCCCCTAGGGTGCAGCTTATGATATAGGGCCATAGTGTAATCATTCAAGGTAAGACTGCTTGCTCTCAGGATAAACCAAGTGTATATAAACTCAAAGCTACGAGAGTTGCTTTAAGATGGACACTGAATGGCGGCGAAACGGACACACGACGAGAAAATCAGACCAAGAAGAGAGAGAGGGAGAGAGAGAGAGAGAGAGAGAGAGATGGGCTACGTTGGCTGTAGAGCGCTATTCTGAACCTCCCAGCTGTACTGAGAGAATATGGCGGATACAGGGGATTAAACTGCCATAAGCCGCGGGGATGGAGGGACGCCACCGCGTTAGGACCGAGTCTATCGGACGTCGAACAAACGGGAGCGAGGTCTGAATTCATGCACTGCAATCTCCAGACCTAGCACGATGTTCTCACGGTCTGATTGATCACTCAGATGTAGCTGACGATTCACATGTCCATCACAGATTCTGCCTCAAAATATAAGTGAAGAATTGTCCTGGATAGCTCAGTGATTAGGGCATTGACGTGCTAAGCCAAAGATCCCAGGTTCGATTGCCGTAGCCAAGGTTTCCTTTTTCAATTATCAACTGTAACAGATTGGATATTTAATTAATCACGATGGCTTCCGAACGACTTTTTCTGCTGTACTCATTGGTGTTCGCAAATAATATCACGTAAACAAATATTAATGAATTAGATACAGATTATAGCCAGATGATATTTAAACATATAATATGTCTTACTATCTAATTCATCTTTATTTGCATGGGTCGTGTTGGTACAATAAAAATCCAATAAGCATAAGCTGGGGAAAAGACTTTAATTAGTATTTGGTATCCACAATTATAAAAAAAATGGCAGACGTAAATATTAATTACCCTAAATGTAACCCGGACGTCCGAGCTGGATACGGAGTCTGTGGATGGATGGGGCTTTATTCTTTACCATTTTAATTAGGTTAAGTTAGGTGTATACATATGTAGACTCAGAGATCACAAACAATGGTGCACTTTTGATGCATCTATCTTGTGCGCTTTCGGTCAGTTTTACTGTGAAAGGAGGGTTGACCCACTGTACTGAATGTGACTTTTTACTGAATGGCTTTCCATTGTTTCTTCATGCAAATGACAGTACATGTATTTATAAGTTTTACCCTCCTAATACCACATAATTAATTTAATTAACTGTGGATAACCCGGCAGAGTAGCAAAACGCGGTGATAATAACAACCAATATTAAAATAACACTATCTAACTTTGCTAGATATCTTAGTTCACCCTTGCACTAATTATTGTTGTAGTGAGGGAACTATGTTTCTTTTCTAGTGCACATCATGTACGTATTTTCACACTAGTGTACATTCTACTACAGCTTTATTACTAAATGAACCATCCATTTTTTATATGTAGATACGTAGCTTTATGTTTATTCTTAAATCATACCTGTCAGTCTAATGGACAATATTTCTAAGGCTTGTATATTTTCAAAATGAAGCTACTTCAATATTGTATATGCCCTTTTTATCTAACCAAGAATATTTCAGTATGACCTGCAATACACGTTTAGCTATTAGTGGTATTGCCTTCAGTCACGTGCTCAACCTTTAACCTAATTAGACCATATCTTCCCTGAGGAATTCCTCCCGATAATTAACAACGCCACATTCACAACAACGATAAAGGCCTTTGGTCAGCCATATTTATAGTGTTCCTGAAAATATTACCTCTTATTGCTGTGTCGAATTTCAATTTGATTTCACTTTGTGCCTCTGTTATAACATAAAGAGAGAATAAATTTCCAGATCCATTTATTTGATAACCACTGGCGTGCCTATACATTTGGATTAGGGAGGGGCCACTGGGATTTCACCAAGCTCATTCTCTCTCTCTCTCTAGATTTACATTCATATGGTATTAATTATCCCCTCGTCTCTATAATAATATAAAAATACGAAAGACCTGACTCATTGACCGACTCAGCCATCACTGTACATCCTGAACCCCTGGACCTGGAATAATTAAATTCATCACGCAGGTTCCTTTCAGGCTGTAGGTACCAATAAAAAGGGGTTTTGAGAAATTCAACCCCTAAGGGGATAAAATGGCAGCTGAAACATTTTAAAAATTACAAAAGTATCTTACAAACAGTTTAAGGTGGAAGAATGCAAATATTCCTTTTAGGTAACAGGTCATTCATATTTTGGGATTTTTCGAAATTCAAGCTCTAAGAAAGTGAAAAAAGAAGGGAATCGCTTTTGAATAATTTCAAAATGTCAGAAGATAATAAATACGTGCAAAGCACGTGCTATTAGCTAGATTAATATAAATTAGTCGTGTATATCTTGGATGATAGTAAAGGTATTCATTAATGAAATATTTTATTTACAAATAAATAATACTATAGCTAGTATTAATATGATTCACCCGTTCTTCGCACGAGATGTTTTATAATACATATTGTAACGAGTTTCCAACTGCTAGCAGTGTGGGTTCAGCACACTTGTCATTTGTCTGCCTGCTCTCTCTATTTCCATCCTTGTTAGGCAGGTAGACAGTCAGCCTCACAGCTAGGGGGTTTAGAGGGAACAGGGTTGGAGAGCGTAATTGACATAAAAGGAACACATTTAAAAGAGTCTGGGCTAATTTTTTTCGAATTCAGTAGAGTAATCTAGAAGTGGAGGATTCCAGACTTTTAACTGTGACCCCTATATATGTACGGTTGGTGGTAAGAGAAGGGGCTCCAGGTCAAGCTGAGGCTAGCTCAAGTGAGTAGACCAGCGTGTCCGAGCTAGGATGCCCGGGAGTGGACAGCGTGTTCAGTGGGTGGACCAGCGTGTCCGGGCTAACGTGCCCGGGAGTGGACAGTGTGTTCAGTGGGTGGACCAGCGTGTCCGGGATAGCGTGCCCGGGAGTGGACAGCGTGTTCAATGAGTGGACCAACGTGTCCGGGCTAGCGTGCCCGGGAGTGGACAGCGTGTTCAATGAGTGGACCAGCATATCCGGGCTAGCGTGCCCGGGAGTGGACAGCGTGTTCAATGAGTGGACCAGCGTGTCCGGGCTAACGTGCTCCGGGAGTGGACAGTGTGTTCAGTGGGTGGACCAGCGTGTCCAAGCTAGGATGCCCGGGAGTGGACAGCGTGTTCAATGATTGGACCAGCATATCCGGGCTAGCGTGCCCGGGAGTGGACAGCGTGTTCAATGAGTGGACCAGCATGTCCGAGGTGGGCAGCGTGTTCAGTGAATGGTCCTGCGTGTCCGGGCTAGCGTGTCCAGACTAGCGTGCCTGGGAGTAGGCAGCGTGTTTAATGAATGGTCCGGTGTGTCCGTGCTAGCGTACCAGCAAGTGAGCAACGTGTTCAATGAATGGTCCGGTGTGTCCAGTGAGTGAATCAGCTAGTGTTCGTGTAATGTGGGCCAGCGCAGTGTGTCGTGCATGGGGACCAGTGCCGTTGTGGTACGACTTTCTTAGTTCCCAACGAGCGTGTCTGTTGGTGGGTTAACGTGTCTGGGTGTTCGTGGATATTGGGTCTACGTGGCGTACGTAGACTAATGTTTTGGTGACCAGTAGAGGACATAAGTGCAGGGCATGGGTGACAGAGACATTGATTGTTCTTGTGAACTGTGCTAATAATTAACGTTATTAGTTATTTTTACATTTTTGAAGAGCTATGTGTTTAATAGTTATTAATTTGTTTATTTATTTCACTTAAATTTTAAGTGTACTCTTACTATTTAATTTAGTGACGTGTTTAACTGTAGCTTAATTAGTGTATGTGTTGTTTTATTTGTTAATAATCAAAACCTTGAATATTACATGTGTATTTTAAATCTCGTTTAATTAGCAGCGTACGCCAATATCACGCCAAGAACTCGCAACAATATGTTCGTCCATTACAATATCTATATCCAGAAGCTTTCCAAAGTTGGTCCAATGAACAAACTATAAGCAGAACCTAAGAAAGAGTTCAAACATTAGTGTATTGTAGCCGCCGTACGGAAATAAAGGGGTGGACTAAATATTAATTAGAACATGTGTTAATTGGACGTCCGAGTGATGTCCATGCGAGATATCAAAATAATCGGTGCGGTGTTGTTTTTTTTTTAGAAAGAAGAAAATTCTGGGAGCTGAAGGAGGCAGAAGACAGGGTGAATTGGCGGTCTAAGTTCACTGACAAAAGGAATGGATCCGTCGTAAGACAGAACACATAATAATAATATAATGATGCCTTGGATTACGTGGTCACCCATACGGTTCGCTATCACGTGAGTGAATTCTTGGTGATATTATGTAAAACATCTGGCTTGGCGTATGACTATTTTTAAGTGGTCTTTTCAAAACAGTGTGTTTCGGTTAGTATAATTAAAATACCCCATTGAAGTAAAGTTCATCAGTACGTGTGACTTATTCCGACATTGACTCGAGAGGAGCACATCTCCAGACAAACTATGGGGGAATCAAGGGGAACATATTACTGGCGGTAGGGGGAGGAATAGACCGTTCAGAAGGAGTGTTAAAGATAGGAATGAGGGAACAAAGGACGAATAGAGGGAGAAGAAGAAAAGAGAACAGCGAGTGGTACGGGAATACAGGAAGGATTGGATGCAAGAAATGGACATGGAAGTGGATGTAAGTAAGAAGGTGATATATAACCAGCGAAGAAATAGGAGGAGGGAGGAAAGATAAGAAGTTAGATTGATGGATGAAGAAGGAAGAATGTTGAAGACAGGAGTGGAAGGAAAAGGAACAATGGATGATACATTTTGAGAATATTTTCAACCCGGAAGAGAATAGGGATGAAAGTGAAACAGAGGAGCAGGATAGGAGGAAAGAGATGGAGGACGTATTAAAGAGGATAAAACAAGTAAAAGCACAGGATGTGGAAGTGACAAGAGCAGCAGGTGAAGTAGGTATACACCTGTTAAACAGGCTGTTGAGAGAGATAAAACCAAAGTTGTGCTATTCAGTGACATTATAAACCTGTATGGGCTGGGAGATATTCTTGTATATTTGTGAATATCCCGAAAGGGTTGTAACACACACACACGAATAATATGTATAATTTCATTACGCCCCGACACATTTAATCAATAAACCCGAGTGTGATCAGAAAAAAACCTTATTTGGCAAAGTAAATGGGTGAATGGGGGTTGTGGGGGGTATAACTCGTACACCCCTCATTTTCCTGTAAGGCTCCTGGTGCTGTTTATTATAATTTTATTTCGAGCAAGTATTTTAATTGTAACTTTGACTACATTTTTTAAAAAATGTTCAAGCTGTATTTATTGTTCGTGGTTTTTCCTGAGCCACAAACTTCCCGAGATATTGATTTGGACTTGAGGTCCCCCAGAACAGTTAGTTTATGTTCCATTCTAAGTCTATAACACAAACTGGCCCTGAAAATATACGAATCTTGAGAAAACTATTGGTTGAAANCAGAGAAGCTACCAGCTATACTTCCACGTATTCATAGGAAGGGTCTAACTTGACAACCAGAGAAGCTACCAGCTATACTTCCACGTATTCATAGGAAGGGTCTAACTTGACAACCAGAGAAGCTACCAGCTATACTTCCACGTATTCATAGGAAGGGTCTAACTTGACAACCAGAGAAGCTACCAGCTATACTTCCACGTATTCATAGGAAGGGTCTAACTTGACAACCAGAGAAGCTACCAGCTATACTTCCACGTATTCATAGGAAGGGTCTAACTTGACAACCAGAGAAGCTACCAGCTATACTTCCACGTATTCATAGGAAGGGTCTAACTTGACAACCAGAGAAGCTACCAGCTATACTTCCACGTATTCATAGGAAGGGTCTAACTTGACAACCAGAGAAGCTACCAGCTATACTTCCACGTATTCATAGGAAGGGTCTAACTTGACAACCAGAGAAGCTACCAGCTATACTTCCACGTATTCATAGGAAGGGTCTAACTTGACAACCAGAGAAGCTACCAGCTATACTTCCACGTATTCATAGGAAGGGTCTAACTTGACAACCAGAGAAGCTACCAGCTATACTTCCACGTATTCATAGGAAGGGTCTAACTTGACAACCAGAGAAGCTACCAGCTATACTTCCACGTATTCATAGGAAGGGTCTAACTTGACAACCAGAGAAGCTACCAGCTATACTTCCACGTATTCATAGGAAGGGTCTAACTTGACAACCAGAGAAGCTACCAGCTATACTTCCACGTATTCATAGGAAGGGTCTAACTTGACAACCAGAGAAGCTACCAGCTATACTTCCACGTATTCATAGGAAGGGTCTAACTTGACAACCAGAGAAGCTACCAGCTATACTTCCACGTATTCATAGGAAGGGTCTAACTTGACAACCAGAGAAGCTACCAGCTATACTTCCACGTATTCATAGGAAGGGTCTAACTTGACAACCAGAGAAGCTACCAGCTATACTTCCACGTATTCATAGGAAGGGTCTAACTTGACAACCAGAGAAGCTACCAGCTATACTTCCACGTATTCATAGGAAGGGTCTAACTTGACAACCAGAGAAGCTACCAGCTATACTTCCACGTATTCATAGGAAGGGTCTAACTTGACAACCAGAGAAGCTACCAGCTATACTTCCACGTATTCATAGGAAGGGTCTAACTTGACAACCAGAGAAGCTACCAGCTATACTTCCACGTATTCATAGGAAGGGTCTAACTTGACAACCAGAGAAGCTACCAGCTATACTTCCACGTATTCATAGGAAGGGTCTAACTTGACAACCAGAGAAGCTACCAGCTATACTTCCACGTATTCATAGGAAGGGTCTAACTTGACAACCAGAGAAGCTACCAGCTATACTTCCACGTATTCATAGGAAGGGTCTAACTTGACAACCAGAGAAGCTACCAGCTATACTTCCACGTATTCATAGGAAGGGTCTAACTTGACAACCAGAGAAGCTACCAGCTATACTTCCACTCATGTTATCTGAAGCTGTCAGTTTTGATGGATATTATCAACGCCTGTAAAATAACAATGATGAAATAGTAAAAACATAGTAAATTTGGCCGCAAAAAATATATCTTGGTATTTTAGAAAATACCCTACCTATAAAGATTAGACTTCAGTAAATCCCAGCGACAGTTCATTTGCTTTGTGAATTTTGCACAAAACTTCGATCAAAATTTAAGTATTTGAAGAATGCTTGATATGATTATCAGAGTTCTTTTTTCCGAGGAAAAATATTGGATGTTAGGAAGTTCGCTGATAATCGAATTTTAAAAGTTTGTTCCTAATTGCAATATTTTACATGAGAAAGTTTGTAGGATCGTGTCGTACCATTTATTTTACATTAAACACTATACTTGGTTCGATGTAGTTAGATAACAACACTCTATTTGATCTAAACATCTTTGGTAGTAACGGCCGAACGAAGATTACATCAATAATGTCGCCATTGGTTTTTCTTTCGTTTCTATCTCCCCTCTTCCTTCGTGTCATTGATCATAGCAACGTTCGTTCTATAATCACTTCCTGTAGACGTGAAACAGGATTCTTCGAACAAGAAGAGAAGAGGAGCTTAAATTTCCAGGTTCTTTCTCGTCTTTTAACTTTCTTTGACTAATTAGACGCCTTTATTTCCTGGTGTCGTGATCATGTCAAGTTAAAAAAACTAACTGTTCCTTGATCACTTTGCTCCGACTTTAATCCCGAGCGCCTGAGTGTTGTTAGCCCGACACTAAACGATTGTCTTACAAGTTACGGTCCACGGGAAGGGAAATCGAGGTCATGGTAAAACAAAATAGGACATTATTATTATATTAATAAAATATATACAAAGTTCTAACTGTTCTCTTTGTGAGATGTAACTTTAAAATATACTCGCAGAGGTGTTTGAAAGTCTAACGGGTGTTCCAACAAATTACCAATGGTTTTAAATTATTTTTGTTGTTGCTGAGACACCACTTGTTCTTACTATCTTGACTAAGCAAATTTAGTTTCAAAATAAACCTTGTTGATATTTTCATTGCTATATAACATACACCTTCGTATTTATATACATGTAGAGGGACAACCTTAAATTACCATAAGAGTCTGAACATTTATAATTTCAAAACAATGGTAAGTTTAATTGGGGGGGATTGGTGTGTGGTATGGTGAATGGAGAATTCCAAAACTTGAAAAGACACAACTTTTTGACGTGGTAGAACATTTATACTTGACAAGAAAGGGGATGGTCTACTAAAGAGCATCTGATGAACCTGATCCTCCTTAAGCCCTCAGCATGTTCCAACTTAGATTAATTTTCTACCTCATCTAAACATATTTTTAAATTATAGGCCCTGAAATTTTTCAATTTTCTATATTTATATTTATATTTATTTGATTATTTTCTATGTTTAGATTTATTTGATTATATTGGGCAACCCCTCTACCCTTCTGCTAAATTCCATTTTTCCAGCTAATATGTACTTTTTTTTTTGACAGCCACAATGTTCTAACCCCCGTTTCATCTCCTTGCGGGTTGAATTTCACAAAACCCCTTATGATTGGATGCCTGCAACCTAAAGTACATTTCCTCTAAATATAACCTTCTTAATCCTTAAAAATCCATTAGCGTAACTAGTACATAAGCGTATAACCCAAACAGGTGCTAAGACGCGGTGGTAAAAAATAAATAAAGTGAAATTATTGAAATTTGAAACTGCATTGTTTTATTAATATTCCTTGTCATGTATTATATGCAATTAAAGAACGTGTTTATCATCAATATTGATTGACAAAGCCACGTCACGTGTTTTTAACGAATTAGACAGACTTTGCACATGAAATCCCCCTTTCATTAATGTTAGGTATGCAACTTGCAACACACTAATGGTAGATAAGTTGCCCCCACGATCTATCTCACGGCGCAACCATGATGTAGAGATGTAGAGAAAATGTTTTTAACTTTTCTCTTTTACATCACCTAACTAAATAATACATAATTTCTTTAAAAAATATAAAACATTAAAGTTTCTAAATTGAAATAACAACAAGTTTTAAATATTTTTTTTATCATAATTAAAAACAAATTGTATGTACGGTAACAACAAAATAAACACTTTTTGCGAGTAGATTACGTATAGTGGCTAGATGTCTATTCTTAGGGAGTAAAACACTATGTTTTGTGTTTGGATGGTTAATTATGTAATTTGAGTTAGAATATTAATACAAATTTAATAACAAATTCTAGAGTGATAGGTCTCACGTCTGTTAACTCTTGAGAGTAAACCTAGAAAAAAAAAATATGTATACAAGATCTGATATAAGTGTGGAACAAATTACAAGCTGAAATTTAAAATAGCAATCTCTTAATAAGGATTAACCATTAATTTGCCAACTACTCGGGAAATTAAAACCTACTAGTAAGTAAAGTAAAGAACACTTATTTTAAATACATACTTAATTAAGTTATCAATTCAATTAATTTATAGTGAAATTTAGTGGTTACTAAATTGTGTGCACATTTTAATTCACACTTTATTATCTGCCTTTATGGGTGCTGACTCTATGAAGATAAAAACCCTCACCTTTCGACGTTAATTACGAGGATGCAATTCTGGTGTTTAAAAAACAAACAAAAAACTAAATCATAAATTTCTATTGTGACTATAACACTGCAACAATTTGAGTAAAACTGTTGAAAGTGAGTTAATTTTAGCAAAACATATATTTCATAATTTGTTAATCTCAAAATATAAAGCTATCTTTCAACTTCATTTTGGTTTAAATTATATTTTGAAATAACAAACCACTATTAAAATATTGCGAGACAGATGAACGTCTGTAATACCTTTAAATGATCTAAAAGGCAGGCTCCGTGAATATGGATGAACTTGTTAATCCTACTTCAAAATCGTTTGTGTTTGCCATTTTCTGATAATTACTTAACGGTATTTATTCTTTTGTAAAATGTTTCAGAGCTATTTAAATCCAATCACAGCAGTGACAGTTATCTAAGAACCAATTTGAACGTTATTTTTTCATTAAAAATACTCACGTGACATCATGGAAAATCACCGCCAATCCTAGACTATCAGACATTAATTAAAAATCAGTTTCCAGCTAAAATCCATACATAAATACATCTACAGGAGCTANTAATGAGGTGGACTGGATAGAACTAGCTCAAGATAGGGATAGGGTGTAATGAGGTGGACTGGATAGAACTAGCTAGAGATAGGGATAGGTCACGTACTTTTGTAAGTGAGGCAATGAGACTTCTTGTCCCTAATGCCATACAGTACTTATGTAATGTTAAGAATATTCATGTTCCTATCGTTACTACACTTTTTAGATCTTTATTTGGATTTCAAGTATATATATTTCATATGTTTCAAATTATATTTAACATTCAATCAAATACGCCCTAGGGACCCATTCGATTGCTTACAATAAAGATAAAACCACCTGAGATGAGCTAACAAACGAAAACTTTTGAACGGGCGCCATCTTGAACTGGATAACCAGATTGAAAAACTGTGTACAGCACTTTTATCATTCGGCCCAGGCTCGAAGAGTGTTCCTGCCAAATTTGGTTATAATTTGGTTCACGCATTGGCTAATTAACGCCGAACAAACATCCGGACAGACAGACAGACAGACAGATTGATTTCCAAATGATAACGTTGGCAAGACACGGTGTACTTTCATTTTCTTTTCTAGCGCGGTGTCTTACTACCCGTTAGGGCTTATGCGCGTATGTATTAATAACTAGGCTAATGGTTTTAGGGATTAGGAAGGTTATATTAATAGGAAGTGAACCCGCATTTGCGTGGAGGGAGTGTGAAAAACAATTTCGAACAAACCACCCTCAGTATACCCAACCAAGACTCGAACCCCGATATCCCCGTCACCCAGGCTAGTTTACTGCGAGAGTAGCGTGTTAGACCACGCGGTCACCGAAGAGAGGACCACCTAAAAATGTAAGTTCCCCAAGAAAGATGATGTGATTAAAAGGCGTACAGCCAGAACTTCCCCCGAGGGAGGGCGGGTGATGAAACGACATCAATAATCAGTCAGCGATCATCCCTCCAGGATGAATGGTCCAGTTGACGTCACGAGCACGCCATGTGAGACGAGGTCGACTCTAGCGTTACGTGACACATTCATCATGTGACCTGTGGTTCAGGTGTCAAGGTTTGACCCCACGTGCGGCCACTTCATGGCGACAGGACGGGTCTGTTGGTGGCAACGACTTGTGAACAGAGGCTGGGACTATGTAAGCCGACTGCCTGCTTGTTTCACTTTATCTAAATTAGCTCACCTGTTCTAATGTCTGTTGTATAACGTTATCACTAGTTCTTATTGGCTATGTCCTACCTATATCCTACAGTCTCTTTCTAAAACTATCTATAACACACTATATAGTATAACACTCTCATCAGACTAAAGTAACAACACACTCATACTATGTAAATAGCCTGATATTACAATAAAAGTCTTTAAGGCCCTTGGCCCTGTCGAGTGTAAGTCTTAAACCTATTTTGTGGGATGGTGGTTGGGAGGGTGAAAGGCGTGGCGTGGCTTCACAACCGACCAAAGTATCCTTCCGCGCCAACAAGAACAGATGGATAACGGAAACCGTAGATGGCGCTAGCTACCGGACAGGTCTTGCGGAAAAATCATACGTTTGGAAATATCAGTTTTCTCGAGAACGAGTGAAATGTTTATGTTAATATTTTCAACACTTCTTCTAAGATAATGTATCAATGTTTATTAATTGTTTCATTTTCTTATTTTTTGTTATGAAGCCGGCAGTTTTCTATTGCAAAATATCAATTTTATCGATATTTGATCACTGTTAAAATTATAGAGGAGGTGTGTATGTAAAAATTATAACTTAATAAACATGCTTCTATTCTTGAACAAACCGTTTCCGAAAAGAAAATTGCAAAACAATAAAAATTCTTGAAGATAACTGTTTGTTCCCATGGCTCTGCATTTCCACACCAAATGAAAAGGGTCAATCGCCTTAATATGACTTTATTAGAGTCCTTCTAATAATAGTAATAATACTAGCGTCACTTGTAGCTCAGTTTGTATAAATATTTATATATATATAAAGATTATATATATATGGCATAACTAATCGGAAATACATGTATATTACATAGCTTGAGATGGGTACGTTATTTACCTACCTGGTACACACGAAACACCAGATGGATACTAAGTCAAGGTCAATACTGACAGAATTATAAATATGGTGAAATGTTTCAAGGTGGTGGACAGTATGAGCTTACAGCTAACGTTGTGCCATAAAACAAATATATTCCTTAACATATCCAAACAAACGCCACGAAGTGATATATTTACTCATACTGCTGAACTCGACATAAACACAATATTTAATTAGTTCAGACTAAAGTTCGTGTGTTTCTGTTTATGTAAGAAATGATTCAGAGTGCGTTGAAATGAACACTTGGAACGGATGGTTGACATTAACACATATTCATTCAAATGCTTGCTGGTTCGATTCCTACGTGTCATTTTCCAGCATATATATTTTGTATTTGGTTTATTTAACATTCAATTTCTGAGCCGACTAAATATATCAGCACACGAGAATTTCTATGAGCGAGAATGAAAGGACCTACCAATTTTGCCGGGAAAGGTATTCCTACATACCTCCCAGGTTTTTTTTTACAAGCCACAACCGACATAGGAACGAAGGATTTACTTACCCCCGAAGGAAGTTGTGCTACCGACTTTTATTGCTAAATAAAAGTCCACTGTCCTCGGCTGGGTTTGAACCCAAGAACATTGGGTCCTGAGGCGAGCACTTTATCCTAAGACCACCGAGGTCGAAACTGATAAACAACTGATGACATTTCCATTTTGGCTTAAGTAATCTAACACTGGGTGAATTAAATAAAGAAATGAATACACTCCGTAACTGTCAAATCAGACCAGCCGAGATTGAAGCCTTAGCTCACTCTGTAGAATATCTATTGGGGAGGGGGAGGGCTTAAGCTCCCACGAACGTAATTTGAGCTGGTTCTAAAAATGAGGGTTTAGAAATAAAATTCTTATAAAACGAATGCTGTAACGATCTCATTTCTTCTTCTCTCTACTTCTGTAAAGGACATTGTGTTTAAACTCAAGGATGAATATTTAACTGCAATATTTACAACTAAACCTTATCACCTTCTAGAAATATTCCTAAAAATATTTATTGAGAGTTCTATAAACAATACTAACAACATGAGTAGTTCTTATTATATGATTGTCCTAATTAGTTTTGTATCTTATTTGATTATTTTTCAATTTTGCTTTTAGCTCATATACTAACATTATTACATCACTAAAACTCGTTACAATATTGCTGTGTGCTATCAAATAGATAAGTAAAACAACTTGTATGGAAGTAATTTTAACCTAATAAACATAAACAATATTTTTGACACAAAAGTTATTTCATGTCACTGAAAATTGGCACCTTAATCCCCATTTACTATACCATAGGACTATCCAATGTTCAACCGGCCCACCCCCCTAACAAATAAATAACAACTTAACTTTGGCTCCAAGGCACTACTCTCACGATAGACTAGGTTTCAAATGATCGGGAGATCGTGGTTCGATCCCGGTCGGGTGTACTTTCCTAAACGGTTTCCCACTCTCTCTTTCCACTTTAATTTGGGTACACTTCCTCTAAATTCAACTTTCCTCATCCCTAAAATCATTAGCATAATTAGTACATAAGCGTTTAACACGAATTGGTAGAAAGACGCGGTGCTAAAAACATTACTTTGAGATCCTTTTACTTCCTAATCGTTAACCCACCACCTAGTCCTCTTGTCCACCGATGTGGGCAACAAAAAGGTTCTCAGAGAATTAATTAAGATAAAGAAAAGTAGTAATAGTAATGAAGGGGCTAATCAGAAGGAATGAACCAGAATTAATTTGGCGGGATTACAAAAACCCACATAGTTTAAAAACTGGTACTGGTGGGTGAGTAGTCTAAGACGTTAGATTCACACTACAATAGGTAGTCACTGACTTATAACACTGGTCGGTTGCATTGGGGGTCGTATTCCACCTTTACTTTAATTGGTTATTTACTACTAAGGGTTCGGCCAAACTGGCGAGCGAGTGAGCGACTGGGTGGCCAAACTGGCGAGCGAGCGCGTGATTAGCAGATAATTCTCTATAGTTGTTGACGAGGACGCAAAGGTTCGAATCTTGGCTGAGTGAACTGAGGGTGGTTTTTGACAAGTGATGTATTGTTGTGGTTTTCTCATCCTCTCTCCACGCTAATGGTGATTCTTATTTGTAAAGGCCTACTTTGATTATAATATTGAAGTATTTTAACATATCATATATATACAACCTACAGTCAATCTCTATATTTTCTATAAGATAACTAATAACATTTCACCACGTGCTATGTACACTTTGATTATCCTGAAAGGTAGTTAGCGGTCTTACCTTGACAAACCACACTATGGCCCTATCTTATAAGCTGATCCATAGTAGAACCATGCATGGTAAGCTTGCTACCGTCACTGAGAAGAATCGATCTAGGGACTGAAACATTACAGACATGGAATGTTTGTTTTGTTTTGAAGTCAGGCCAGTAAATTCTGTTTACAAACGGGAGTTTTGTTTCGATTCCATTTCACGTAATTGTATTATTCCATGATAAAGAATCGCCTTTCAACAAAATCTGTGTAATAGAGTGGTTGGGAAATGACGTCATCATTTGTTGATGCTGTCACGTGCATTATAGGTCGGAATGTGATATTTACAGTTCTCAGTCAACGACGTATATTTACCATTATGATGGAAACAACGGAGTCATTTAAGAGCAGTAGCGAGCAATTTAATTTGGGGAGGGAAGGGGGGCTTTGTATTAGATCTATTATTCCTGTAATTTTTTAAAGCTGCAAATATTAGGGGTAATGTTACTGTTTATAGCAGTATATCTTTTAAATATCATCTCGTAAGCCTGCTCTTATCATTTAACCTAATCGTAAGACATTTCTTCATTGCTCTATATCTTGGCTATCAATCTTTTATTGACATTATTTGTGATGGTGAGTGGGGTTGGGGGGCTAAATCTCCCCCTGGCTCCCCTCTCCCAGATTTGGCTGCAGCACTGTTTCAGGATAAACGGAGTGTATGTTGAAGTTTTCTCCAACAACGCTATTCCCTTTCGACTCTTTACTAAATATATTGGATTCAAAGACTAACCCATTTTTCTACCGGTTTTCAAAGTTAAGCCCTCACGGATTTTGTTTGTTCGTCACGTGTCATCTAACGATTGAACGCCGATATAAAAAGATTGGTTATGTAGAGTAGTGAATACTTTTGACAAGCTGCATTGACAGGGGCCGATTCAGTTAATTATTCAATATAATTACAGAGTTCCCCCAGTGATGTACGTACATACTCTGTTGAGAATAACAGAAACACTGAAATTATGTTACTTTGGACTTAAAAGATCAAAACCCGTCACTACTACATAAACAAATAAATAGAGATACAATTTTATCGGAGTGGGGGAAGTGCTGTTTGGCTAAAAGAGATGAAGTTCTATTGATTTAATGTACGGTAGCATTCAACAAAAACTCGATGCTATTTTATTTCTAAAGGTCTCACCGGAAGCAGACAATTTTTTTGTGACTAAGACAATATTTTTTAAAAAAACGAGTCTTTCTACTAAGATGTGTTATTTCCGATCTACTTTCCCCTGTTTTATGTAAGGAAACTTACCGCATTGCAGCTGTTTATCATGATGGATGGACGGCATATAAGTAAGAGTAAACATCAAAAGAAAAGACAAAAACTTTGTTTGGAAACCTAAAATATATTACAAAATATTCTTTTGAAAATATAGATGATCGTGTGAATATAAATTATTGTTTATTTTTAAACGGTAAACTTTACAAACAGCAAATATTTAAATATTTATATTTTTTTGGACTCAACTACAAACGTGTGTGTGGTATTTATAGCATTTGATTAAAAACTCATAAAACAATGTAATTTTTTTTTTGATATTTTATTAAATTTAATTGTAGGTATTAAAACAACGATAGCTAAGCATCAAATCCAAATAAATCTTCCGATTTAAGGATTGAAAACGCAATAATAAGTGGTTGAGACATTAACAGATACTTTACTGCTTCAGTGGTCAAATGGTCTATGGAATCACTCCAGCAATAGACTGGACTTTTGATGATGGAAAGGATTCGAATCCCATTTGACTGTAATAAGTGTTTTTATTTCCCTAAATGGTTTTCCACTCTCCATCCAAAAAATTATGTATACATTTCTTCTGCTGTATACTTCCCCAATTCCTAACAAATTAGTGCAAATATGAGAACACCCGGATGGTTAGTATGCCGCTAAGTACGGAAATAGTTTTATGACACCAATTTATCGCATGCACAGCTCAAGGTACTAACTTTAAACGGGCGTATCGGTGAAAATTAATCTAATTTTTTTATTATCATCACTATTATGTTCAACTCAACGGATTAATTTATGCGACAGGAATGATTAATATTACCTGGAGAAAGTGAACCCCCATTAGTGTGGAGAGAGGATTGGGAAACCATAGTGACCCATTTTAATGTGACTTTTACTAGCCTTTTGTCACTAATTGGCCTTATCGTGGTCCACCTTTATTTTAAGAACACTTTCCTCAAGTTCGATTGAACTATTTAATCAAAGTCTTCATTAATGAGATCTACTATCGTGTACTTCCCTTCACAATGCGGACCTCCCGACATCCATAATCGAGTATTGGCCTCCTAGCCTCCTAGCCTCCTGATCACCTCCTTCCTCAGTTCTCCTCCTCTTACAGGATATCTTTATTCAATAGAAAGAGGGTTTCATTTTACATCAATTATTGAAGGGTTTTAATATCAAAAGTAACTTTATTTATTATTTATTTATTTAGCATCGCGTCTTACTACCCGTTCGGGTTATACGCTTAAGTACTAATTACACTAATGGATTAGGAATTGGGAAGGTTGAATTTAGAGGAAGTGAACCCGCATTTGCGTGGAGGGAGAGTGGAAAACCATTTTAGGAAAAACCACCCCAAGTCCACCCGACCGAGATTCGAACCTCGATCTCCCCGTCCTCGGTGGTCTAGCTCAACACGACTGGAGCCAACTACGCCACCGAGGATCAAAAGTAGCTAACCTCCTGTTATCTTAGTTTTAACAGAAAGTGAATTGTATCGGAAAGAAAATAAGAAGGCCCGATGTGATGACTACATTTTTACCTCCCCTCCCCCCTACTCCTCATGTGTCAGAGTGTCTCTTTTAAAGACAATTCGTTGTCACTGGCAGATGCACATGTTATTGCTGTGACTACTTGCATGTCATAGCGTCATCTAATAACTATCAAACAAGAGTAAAACATTTGTTCCGCTAGGTGACGGAGTACAGACAGCCGCTGCCTTAGATGGCCACTTTCATCACAAGACTCAACAGAGATTGACCTGAAAGAACTTCCGTTCCGAGCTCCTCGCCATATTGGCCTTACCGTTCCCTTACCACAGCAAGGGTCACGTGGTGTTGCTAGAACCAGGGGGGACGGAATCGTAGCTGTGACGAGGACCCAACATCAAACAAAGGTTTTCTCTTCAAATTTTATACATTCACAATTTTTTCTTTTCAAATATAGCTGTTAAAAGCGCAGTGCTAAGTTTGTTATCTAAACAAGGCCATATTGACATCACAATAAACTGGATTTATAATTCCATCTGTAGACACCAGATGAGATCTAGAGGTGTTTGTTTATGTTTTGAAAATTACAGTCTGATATATATATATGGTTTCAAGCGAAAAGTGACAAATAAGCTGCGTGTGGAAGCTCATTCGTGAGATTGAGGAGTGTTAGACGTAATCACACCTTGTGTGTGTGTGTGTGCGCGCGTGCGTTTTCATATTACATAATCCTTGTGTATCTTAGCTCTAGTTTTTATACCTTTTTTGTGTGTTTTTATATACTATGTCATTTTGTTAAATTTCATTTTAATTGTATTGGTTAAGTGTAAGAAAAGGCGGTAGCCTTAACTTCGCCATTAAAGTCGATTATTATTATTATTATTATTTTCCACACGTGCCATTAGTAGGTAGTTAATATTTTGTCAAAAATAGGTAAAAATAGTCAAAAATAGCTATAGTGCGTTATATTTTTAAACAAATATCTTACTATGAATGCAGCCTTAAGAGCCAATATATATATATATATAAAATTGGACCAGTTTGTGGAGGCAATGGGGAGTTAGCGCCTGTCACCCCCCTTAAATCTGGGTTTGGCTGGAACTAAAGCTATTCTCACGGAAATGTCTCCCCACCCAGCCTTAAGGAGACCGCCTCGGTAAGCGAGAAATTGTCACGAAGATGTTCAGCTCTAGCGCAATATTTTATAATACGATGCGTTATTTCAAAATAAGCTTAACGCCAAAATAAAGTAGAAAGATTAAAAAAATAACTCTTTTTCCTTAACAGCCCTATAGTTCGAGTTTTATCTATAGAAATAAACTTGTGAAAATGTGCCATTAACTTATTTTAAACTTATTTTTAATTATATTCATGAAGGCATGAGACTCGGCTTGGTTAAAAAAGGCACTACATTTAAACTTTCTCTAACAAACACGATTATTTTCAGATGGGCTCCCAACAAAAAATTCTAAGATAGTTGAGAACTAGCTGCGAGCTTGGCTTATGATTGCATTAAAGTAGGTCTAGTAACTTATTTTTAAGTGTTGGATATTTATTTTAATGACAATCCTACTATATTAGTGGTTCTCAAATTTTTTAGAACCACGAACCAATTTTTAGAAAGACACACTTTCACCGCTCCTGGCTTTTTAATGGACATGAGGGAGGGTGCGGGGGAGTTTTAAATTTAATCTGATCTTGTCTCGTAAAGGGTTGTGTGTGAAGGGTGCTTTCGTCTCCGGTTTCTGTTGATGACGACATCGATGTCCACGTCACACGAACAAACATTCCTGTATCCTAATATTATGCACCTTTATTTTATTTGTTTTTTTTCCACTTTACTAATTTTTTTAATGATTTCTTACAATTAATTACAAAATTTTTTCATTCCAGAAAATTCTCGCCACTTGGTAAAAATGTTCTCGCGACCCACAGTTTTATAACCGCTGCGCTGTTGTTGATCGCTCCTCCCACGAGATTGTGGTCAACGGTCTGACTGGACTGTTGATTAAAACAAGACTACTTCGCCGTTGACGAGACGTGGTAAAGCAATCAGTTAGACACCCCGGGCTGTAATTAGGTGAGCCTGATTATACCGACAGTCCCGTGCTGTGCAACCACCAACAAATACTTTGAACGATCTAATCCCCCGACAGGTCGTAGTCGGTGGTCGCACGGTCTTATACGTGGTCTCACAGGAGTTTAGTTTGCCTGTGCCAAGGAGAACAGTACTGAGCCCCGCTTTCCCTGAATTATTCCTCCAAGCAAATGCGTGTGGATTTCTTCAAATATATACCTCATCCGTACCCCAAAATAAAGTAATTAGATTGGGGTAGTCTGGGTGGCCATTAAAAAGCGGCGAACAAAAATTAAATTATGTTAATTTCAAAGCAGAGTGGATCACTAAGGTTGTGGAAGAATAATTGGAAAATAAGACAAATAATTATTTATATATACTTTTTATACTTATTAAAATGTCAATGTGAAACCTTGTAAGCCACAAAAGAGGGATACATTTTAATAGCAATTTCTTGTAAGCCACAGTAATATATAAAAGTATAGCTTATTATAAAACTGATATAATATTATTATTACAACCAATTAACTTGACCCTTTCCTAAAGTTGTGATATTTTATCATAAAATTTTCATGAAATAGAGTGTTTTATGTCTCTCCTGAAAAAACAGGGCTATGTGGGTTACGAGGTATTTCATCTTAAGCGATGATATATTATTTAATATTATATAATTTGCTGTTCTTCACTCGGGGTGGGTATATATAGGCCTGTATATACCTTATAAAATGGGTCAATGACAATGTAATGTAGGACAATATTTCAATTGGTTTGTTACACACACAGCTGTAACTAGCAGATATTTTAATAGTCAGCTGCAAGTGCTCGGGTTGCACGGGTAGTAAACTAATTACTGTACTACGAGAATAAGCTGTACGTACTGATGGTAAGCAATGCTGGATACTTTTTTTTAAACATCTCCAACTGGTATTTACACGATTCAAGTCTTTAGAATTGTAGTAAGCCCGTATATAAACATTTTTAAAAATGTTGAATTTTCTAGCTCTTCAGATTTTGAAGTTATCCGCACCGCAATATAAGGTCTCAAGCTCACGACATATAAAAGTGAAAATAAACGCCTTTAGGGCATTTCTGCCCGTATCCCAAAATAATTCTACCAAAAAACTTTGAATTGGCGCGTCAATGCTCTAACCCCTGAGCTATCCAAGGATCATCCCGTGGTCAGGGCCATTATTCCCTCATATTTTAGGGCCGAGAGTGTGATGAATGTGTTGCTAATAAGAGCTTTAGTTGATATTACAGCCACCGGTGACTCAGTTGTGGTTCTACGCCGACAATCCCCCCCCAAAAGCTTCACCTTTCATCCTACTTACTTAACGTTGCTATCTTCCACAGTAACTCTCTAGCTGAATACTCGGCTGTCATCCCAAACACCCTTGAGACGTCTGTTCTGTGTGTTTGTGACCGCGGCTCATTTAATCCCGGCAGAAATATGAGCGCGGTACTGTGTTACAATGTTCCCCCGAGTTCTTGAGGTCAACCGTGAGATTCCCCTGGGAGGAGAGCCAACAGCCATACAGAGCTGTACCTACGACTCTACCGGCTTTATAAGGCAAAACATCGTAACCATGACAACCGGCTGGCACTTACTGTGGTGCTTTGAGCTCCACCGCCAGAAACCAACGACAGCTTTCTAGAGACATAAACAATTTAATTAATTAGTATTGTATCGCCGCTCCTCCTATCTGATAGAAGAAATGACGAATACATTAACAACATATGTATAACAAGGAAGGGAAGGAACAATCATAATATATATATATAGGTTTAACAAATCAGTTTATTTAAATGTAAACAAATGAATAGAATTACATACGGTTTTACGAGATCTTACACATGAGTGTCCGTTGTTAATTAAGATAAGCTAATTATACCTGCAATCAATACAAGTACGGTAGAATCTATATTACTATTGGGTGTAGCTCGTTAGAGTAGAACTAACACACATTCCGCTACGAAGGAGCGTCTGCCTCAACAGAACGGCAATTTAAATGGGAAGCGATTATTAATCTAAGGAAACGATTCGATACATTACTCCACTCCCGCCTGATGGCTGTGGAACTTTAAACTACAGAGTATATAACATTACAGTTGACAATTACTAACACTAGAAAATCCTAGTTTAAGGAATTATAAAGTAGGTAGTTAAATGAGCTAGCTAGCATGAGTTAACTCCATAGTGAACTATGAAATACAAAGATAACGCTCCTAAAAGGGGAACTATACATTTACAAATATTTAATGGCGAGCTATCAGGAATCCAGGCTGTTAAGATACTATGGCTGGTCTATTCCTCATTAGTACTGCCTGGTCATTCAATAGTATATTTAACATTTTACCCATGTAAGAATACAATAAATCTAGTGTAAACAGTTAAACATTAACAAATACAAACGGCGCCTGAAGGGGGCCGGACAAAATGAACAATACCCCGCGGGCCACTACTCTAAACTAGTAGCACACCCACAGGTTGATCACCGTAGAAAGGTGTATCATTAGACATTTTATAGACTGGTATCAGTCAAAGACCCAACTAGGCCATGGAACAAAGCGATAGATGACCTGATTTCCACCATAATATGATCCTAAGCATTAAGTAAGCCGAAACATGGTTATACAATATTGGGCATTTGGGTATCACCCGGGTATTTACGACTATGTCTTATGGACATAGAAAAATAGAGCTAGAACTCTAACATTCAAAACTATGCCTTATGGGCATAGAAAAATTAGTCAGTAGCTCTGACATACAAAACTATGTCTTATGGACATAGAACCATAGAACAAGATCTCTATGATTCAAAACCATTCCTTATGGGCATAAAAACATAGAGCACGACAACCCTAACAAAGATTACTAATCCAAATACCCATAGTTACAGACGTTGCTACATCTGCGGCGAGGAGAGACCAACGCCTCACACATCGTGATCACCAGTTTCTTAGTTCGCTGATCCTTGGTTCACGTCCAGGCTGTTCCTCCGACGAATCATTACAATAGAATACAAAATTTGAAGCGAGGAATGGCCGTTTTACTACAAGATGGACTGACGTATTCGGGAAGGGACATTTACAAGAGGAAGGGGAGGTTGTAACTTCCTAAAAATGATTCAAATGACAACTAGCGCTAGCAGACGGCAACTGAGTACACCACAAGGAAACCACTCATTTTATCTACGTCCGGCCAAGGTGTAAGATGTTCATTGGTTGTAGCTCCTCTAAGCCGTGTAGAACCGTCAGTTGGAGCACTTTCCTCAAGTTTGTGCGTTTCCAGCAACATGATTTCACCGTGAGTATATATCTGCCCAATCATAAACTATCATAACAGTACATAAACTATTATAATTCACTAGAAGATTGTTTGGAACATAATTTGAGCAACTGGGGTACAATTTACTTAGAAGGCCTCATACCATGGTTGATTAACCGGGGCATATAGGTAGAAGATTACGGTTTAACCAGAAATAATTTTTTGCGTTTTTAATTTGTCAACAGTGAAATTGGCGTCATTTTCATAGTTTAAATTAATCGTTTTTAATATTATTTATTATTTTGTCTAAATATAATAAAACAGTTTCACTGGTCTAAATGTCACTGTTCTCTAATAATTAAGAACCCCCTACTTCCTTAGGTGGCCGTATGGCCTAAGGCGTCAGACTGGACTGCCGATGATTGGGAGATCGAGGTTCAAATCCCAGTCGGGTGTGCTGGAGGAAGGTTTTCCTCAACGTTTTCCAAGCCCCCTTCATGAAAATGCGGGCACGTTTCCACAAAATTTAACCATCCTCATCCTTAAAACATTACCGTAATTAATATAATATTATGCTGCTAAAACCCCTCTTGGTTTAGTCCTAAGTGATAGAATTATGAGGTTATTTTTGTTTGAATCGTGTCTTACTATTTTTTCAGGCTATCAACATTTAATTAAACTGATGGAAAGTAGAATTCATAGGATATGTACTCGCATTTACGTTTAGGGAGAGTGAGAAACCAATTGAGGGAAAAACTACCTCAGGAGATCCTGCCAAGATTCGAGCACCGACTTCCTCATCACCGGTAAACCAGTTTAGATGAACTTGACGTTTAGTCCGCGTGATCACCGATACGGATAGAAGGGCTTACCTATAAATAAATGGCTGCAGGTGAGTTGCGGCCCCAAGAGTTGGTTACCTCTAAAGAGACCGGTGAATTGCGACCCCACATTTTTTGAAGCCACGTACGAATTGCGGCACGGGCTGTTGGCCTAACCTAATCTAGCCTAGCCTAAACAAACCTTCAGATTTTTTCCAAAACCATTGAACGACAAGAATTGAGGAAGTTTGTATATTACGAGGGATGTCGACATGAGACGATGATAGTTTCTATCTGAAATGTAAGACAGCATGATAGAAAGCTCACTGCTAATTAGGTGGACGTAACTCGTACCTCTCTCTCAAGTGAGTGGGCCGTAACTCGTACCTCTCTCTCTGTGAGTGGGCCGTAACTCATACCTCTCTCTCGAGTGAGTGGGCCGTAGCTCATACCTCTCTCTCTCTCTCTCTTTCTCTCTCTCTATCAAGTGAGTGGGCCGTAACTCATACCTCTCTCAAGTGAGTGGGCCGTAACTCGTACACAATGTTAAGACTAGGCCTCAACTCACCTACACAGAAATAAATACAGTTTCATTAACCTGAAGGAAGTATATAAAAAGAAACAATGTCGAACAAATCGTGAGATAATCCGCTATCGACCCCTTTCAGAAAACGAGACATGAACAAAGAACGTCTTAACGCGAGAGAACTAGAGACAAAATGAACGAAGAGGTCGAGGCAAGGGATGGAAATATATAACACCCCAAACTGTTGAACTTGCGCCAACATTTCTTCCCCTCCACTTGAAACATTCAATCGTTTCCGACTGAACCGCCGTCAATGCGACAAACTTGCTAGATCATAAACCAGGTCAGCAAACGTGGCGGAAATAAGTCAATAAACGATCTCAAAAGTTAAAGCGTAGTTTGAAATAAAGGCAGTAGAGGGAACGAAATAAGAATGTAAACACGATCAGATAGGTTAGTATCCTCATCAGTGGGCATAACGGACTAGACGTCAAGGTCGACTATTCCGGTTTGCCAAAGAGGAGAAGGCTCTGAAGGTGAGGCTGGTTTTTTCCTAAACAGTTTCCCACTGTCCCTCCACGCAAATGTTGATACGTTTTCTTTAAGATAACAGGTAACGATTACAAGGTATTTTACAAACTTGTTTGTTCAATAAAATGGTTTCAACTCATCTCTTGCTCCATTGTTCTGATCAGTGAGTCTTGCTCCATTGTTATGATCAGTGAGTCTTGTTCCATTGTTCTAATCAGTGAGTCTTGTTCCATTGTTCTGATCAGTGAGTCTTGTTCCATTGTTCTGATCAGTGAGTCTTGTTCCATTGTTCTGATCAGTGAGTCTTGTTCCAGTGTTCTGATCAGTGAGTCTTGCTCCATTGTTATGATCAGTGAGTCTTGTTCCATTGTTCTGATCAGTGAGTCTTGCTCCATTGTTCTGATCAGTGAGTCTTGTTCCATTGTTATGATCAGTGAGTCTTGTTCCATTGTTCTGATCAGTGAGTCTTGTTCCATTGTTCTGATCAGTGAGTCTTGTTCCATTGTTATGATCAGTGAGTCTTGTTCCATTGTTATGATCAGTGAGTCTTGTTCCAGTGTTCTGATCAGTGAGTCTTGTTCCATTGTTATGATCAGTGAGGCTTGTACCATTGTTATGATCAGTGAGCCTTGTTCCAGTGTTATGATCAGTGAGTCTTGTACCATTGTTATGATCAGTGAGTCTTGTTCCATTGTTATGATCAGTGAGTCTTGTTCCAGTGTTATGATCAGTGAGTCTTGTACCATTGTTATGATCAGTGAGCCTTGTACCATTGTTATGATCAGTGAATCTTGCTCCGTTGTTCTGATCAACGAGTCTTGTTCCATTGTTATGATCAGTGAGGCTTGTACCATTGTTATGATCAGTGAGCCTTGTTCCATTGTTATGATCAGTGAGTCTTCCAAAAAGAAAGTTAAAAGGTTTTGTGAATCACAATAGAAGCCTGTTCTTACTTACTTTCTTACTCTATGGCATTATGAACTCATAAGTTCATTACACCACTCACAAAAGTACGCCACCAATCCTTAACTTGAGCTAATTCTATCCAGTCTATCTCATTACACCCTATCTCTCTCAGGTCCATCCTGATGTTATCCTTCCATCTGCGTCTGGGTCTGTCTAACATTCAGAAATTGTTTCCACACATGTCCCTGATTTAAGCTCTGAATTGATGTACCGAATTGTACTGAATTGTACTGAACAGTTCGAACGTGGAGAAAGACGGGGTATGCCAACATATTTTTTTAAAATGAACCGTACTTGGTCTATTTTGCTGAAACTGAAACGGCCCTGAGTCTTGGCGAGTGACGTAATTTCGTATTCTAATTTCATATCGAGCCACATCTCGAGAAGGACTCGTTGCTTATTTACGATTCACCAATATTCTATTAGAATTTTAATGTTCAACACATCTGCTTTGACATTTCGAAAAAAAAAGATCGTTGTGTGAGAGGGACTTGAAAGAACATGTTGAATTCCGCCATTTTCTATTTATTGCACTGACTCTCCTACATTCTCTTTTACACTCTTCATTCATTCTTTTTTTAAATTTCTTAAGGCGATTTTACAATAAACTCTTCGTCTTTTCATTCGTCCGTAAAAAATATGAAAATAGTCAATCAATACGTTAGTTAGAATGTTGAAAACTGAAATATTTGGGACCGTGGACATCTAGCTTGTATAGTCTAGATTGCCGGCTACGCGGAGGTCGGGGTTCGAATCCAATATTGGCATAATGAGGCTGGTTTCCTAGCCAGTTTACCAATCTGCCTTTAAAGCAATTACCGTTACATTTCCTCTAAATTATACTTTCCTTATCTATACTTTATTTGGGAGATTCAAATATATTAATTATGCTAATGTGTTAGGGATGAGGAAGGTTGAATTTAAAGAAGTTTGCATATGCATTTGCGAGACGAGCGAGTGGAAAATTATTTAGTGAAAACCAGTAAACCCGAACGGGATTCAAATTTTCTAAAAGTGGGGGTCGGAGTTTTCAGTTACGTTTTAACTACAGACGCATGCGTAGAACAGTTGCGAGTATTCTTACATCAGTAAAAAGTGAACATTAACCTCTCTGTTTTGTTTTAAACTAAAGTAATAGGAAATATCTTTGTTTTGAAAATTATTCTAAGGGGAACGGTTTAAATTAAAGGTTATAAATATAATAATTGTTTTAAAAATGTACATGAGATTGTTAAAAAAAATGTATAGATGACATTTTTAATGTCGACACAACCAAACAATTTTGTGAAAGGATTATTTTGGTAGTCATCTTAAATTATTCACAAAACCGGGATGAAAACTATTATTTCGTGGATGCGTGTCAAATAGTTGGTTTTAGGTCATCTCACTGACTGTTTCATGATAACCAACATTATCATTTATTTACAAGTTTCTCTACTAGATTGATTACTGAAACATCGCCCGTATGTACGGGTCATTTTTGACGGCCGTGACATCCGGGTGAATGAAAAGTGACAGACCAGACAAGTCGTTGTAAAACCTCCATAGCTCACACTTTCCTATCTCCATAGTTTATATCTCTTTCTCTCTCGATGTCTCCCTCCAGAACCGTCAATATATTCGCTAAATATCTCTCTCCAAAGCTCAAAGGATCCCTCCGTCTCTTAGGTTGTCATTTCTCCCCACTCTTCTTCACCCCCTGTTTCATCAATCTCTCTATATTCCTCAAGAGATAGATAGCTAACTTCACTCACAGATGCCTCATCTCGACGAGTTGATCCTTGTAGATGGCTGCTGTCGGAAAACTCTCCCCTTCCCTTCGC
>CABFWB010004755.1:33666-54360 GCA_902151455.1 Timema bartmani | reverse complement strand
AAAATCTCGAGTTCGATTTTTTTGACGATCACCATACTTTCTCTACCTGTAAGATAGAGAGAAAGTAAAAAGTGCATTGAGCAAAAACATTCTATTCTATCATTTTATTTTTCACTAAATGTTTTAGCTTGATTTTAAAATGCATACTTCATATTTGTTAATATTTAGTTTATAAACAGTATGATAAATATTTAAACTAGTAAATAATGTTTACAAAATGGTAAAAGGAAGTAAGGAAGATAAGAAATATATAATCTCTGTAACAAACACATTCTCTTTGAAAAATCCAACATAACCTGGATCTGAAGAGTTAATTTTCAATGTATAGTTAAATGGGATAGTTTATTAGTAGTCTACATTCTAAAAAATATCTCATCCATACTTGAGTAATTATTGACAAAGTCAATACACTATGCTATATTGTCCAAATGTATTATCTGGAACGAGAACTTAAAAGAAAATCTTATGTATTTTTAAAGAGTCAAAAGTTTCCCCAACTATGGCAGTAAGGAGAACCGATATGATAACATTTACTCTTTATAAATAGCTAATAATAGTTTTTTTTTTAGTGTGTATAGGATTTTCTAAATTTCACTGAAATTAAAGCTTGTAGAATTTATTCATCCTATAAGTAGATATGAATTATTCTTATTATTGTTGAAATAAATTTTAATTCATCAATGTCACCATGATATGTTTTAAGTCTCTAAAGCACTGTGTCTCAATCCTTCGACTAACTAGCTCTGATAGATTAGTCAGTTTGAATCCTAGTCAGGTCAAAGTTGCCTAGTCTTAGCTTTATGCGAAATGGGCTGATAAAAAGAATTATATATAAGTGCGGTCCCAATTTAACTTATGTTGAGAAGCCTTAAAAACAATAATGTACTTAATAATCAGAATGGTGGCTACTAGTTTATTTTTAGCACTATGTCTTACAACTTTTTCAGGTTATAAGCCTATGTACTAATTATGCTAGTGAGTTAGTGATGATTAAGTTTAAATTTAGAGCACGTGTACCCGAATTTGTGTAGAAGGAGAATGGAAAACCATTTTAGGAAAATCACCCTCTGTAAATACAACCTGAATTTGAGCCCCAATCTCTCTGTAATCGGCTTTCTAGTTTAACATGAGAGAGATGCCTTAGACTATGCAGCCACCGAAGTTTTAAGTTTTTTATTCCTTTGTTGGGGTTTATTTAAATAGTAAATAATCCGATATTGATTAAAAATAATCTGGCTACAGGATTTGATACTATGTATCAAAACTATTATTTAGCCTGTGTGTTCAACTCATTTTCTGTGCTATATATTTTAGTTCTACTTCATATAATATATATTTTTATTAAAATTATTTGGGTTCTTAGGGGGGAAGGGGGGAGGAAGGGGCCCTGTATTCCCCCACCCCAGTTTGGCGCACCAATTCTTCCACTGAATTATACTATATTATAGCTGAAAGGCAGGTTGGTGTTGATATATATGAATATAGCATTAAAATATATGTGTGTTTAAGTGACATGTGTTTAAATAAAGTTATATTAATAACATTTATCACCAGTGTCACTGGGATATAAAAACCCTTAGAACTATAAAAGAGTTGAAAAATTATCAATTTATTATCAACATATTACGAACAAACAAATTAATCAACATATTTAGTTTTTTTTAAAGCACCAAATCTTACTACCAATTCGGGCTATATGTATTAGCTACACTTTGTGTTGGAGATGGGGAAAGTTAAATATAGAGAAAATGTATCTGGACTTTCTTGGAGGGAGACTTGAAAAACCATTTAGGAAAAACCACCCCCAGTACACCCGACTGGAATTCAAATCTCTATCTCCCAGTCATCGGCAGTTTATTTCAGGAATGATGCCTTAGCTTAGACCAAGTGGCCATCAAAACAGGATTATATTCAGTTATTAAATTATATAATTTACAAAATACAACTTAATTTACTAACAACAATTTCAAGTAAAACTTTGTTTAAATAAACAAAAAAGAAATTATATTTCAACTTGTTGAAAAATTACACCTAGACATGAAAATCAAACCTGGGAGCTTTGGCTTAGCATGCCAATGCTCTATTACTGAGCTATACAGAATTCTTTCCATACCCATGGTCATTCTTCACTCAAGAGTTTAAGGAAGATTCTATTATGGGCATGTGGAATTCATCGGCTCCTAAAACTATCATTGAAAACTACAGACACTGGCAACTCAGGGTTAGCTGAACATCTCAGTGGTAGGGCATAAGCATGTTGAGCCAAGACCCCAGATTTTATTCCTAAGACCATGTGTAATTTTTCAGCTAACTGAAATATGTCAATCAATGATGGTTGTATCCGTAATATAATATCATTTACATAACATACAAAGACTAAATTATGATTTAGTTGATTTGTATAGTAACATACTTTGATTGAATCATAGGCAAAAGGAGCAAGTTGACTGTTTCAATTGTGTAGCTAAACATGGAAAGCCTCTTGTCACCGCCCCACATTCTTGCCAATGCCTTCTCATTGATTCCATTAACACTAGCTACTCGCTGGATGCTGCAGCCTTTAAGGGTGGAGATGTCATCATCCATTGTCGGCAGGGCCTTGTATTTCTTTAAGTGAGTTTCCCGTAAATCTTCCAAAAGTATCTGTTTGAAGATGATAATATTAAAATAAGATTCAAATTAAAACCTTTTATAATTTTAGACTATATATACATATTACACACATATATAAGTATATTGTAAATACACTAATTGGGGCTTAATTACTTATAGAAAAACTAGCCAAACATGTAAAATAAGCAACAATGTTTGTTTTATTTTTGTCAATGCGCCTTAATACCTGTTTAAATTATACACATATGTAATAATTACACTGTGTCAGGGATAGGGCAGATTGAATTTAGAGGAAGTGTACCCATATTTTTGTGGAGAGAGAATGGCAAACTATTTAAGTAAAATCAGCATTGATAAACTCGACCTGGAATCAAACCAAAATCTCTCCATTATAATTTTTATTGGCAGTCAAGCCTTAGACCATGTGGCCACTGAAGCAGGTTAACATTGCATTGTTGTTTGTTTTAAAAACAGTTGATGTCAACTGGACTAAGGAAAGTAACACACCAATGCTTCCAGGCAAGGTAATGAAAAGCATAATTAAAATATGTACTCTTTTTCACTTTACAACAAAGTGCTGTCCATGCTTATACTAGGTGCTCAAATGGCCACTGTGCATTTAAAGATGGGTGGCTGTACGTTCACCTTAACCTATTCTGTACAAGCCGCACATAATTTCAATGAGATTATCAATATTCATGGAAGGTACATTAACATGATATTTCAAGTGTTATCAAAGAAATAAATCTAATGGACTGAGGTTAGAAAACCGAGGATGCCTCACAGTGACCTCTACACTTCGTGGTGGAGCCAGTACTGAAGTTTGTGAAAAAGGGGGGATGGGTGGTGGTGGTAAAAAAATGTAATTTTTTTAATAGTTTTTGCAGTCTATATTCATTTAAAAGTTCTAGGAACTTATTTTTTGTAGGAGGGAGCTGTTATCAAATACATTTATAAAAATGGGTGGGGTCGAGGATTGAGTTTATTTTATTAATAATTGGAGTTAATGTGCCTTTTCCCATGCTTATTCAAGGAATTTTTTATTTACATTTATGTGTAGCACAGTTATCCGTGTGATTCTGGATAGCCACAACTTTTATTATTTTAAGGTCACAAGACGTGGAGGGTTTAAAACACACTCAGATAATGCATGTAAAGCATTCTTCAGACTTTAATCCAAGTGACTATTCCATGTAACATGGTCTAAGTTCCACACACATAGTATTTAATTTTGTTTAGAGTGTTAAAAGGGCTTTGATGCTCCCATGTCATTAATGACTAGTGATGAATTAAGCGAACAAGCTGACAGCTAGGGAATGGTTTACATATCACCTCAATTTCAAAGTTTAGATCTGCCTTAAGTTCCTTCACCCTCAATCCACCTCTCTGGTTAAGTGATACCTAACCATGGTATGTACCCGAAAATGTGGTAGTGCGTTGTCATCTTGAAACAATAACCTCAGACACAAAGCTTAGGACACATCTTCTGGAAGCCCTGCTAGAACTGTCTAAAGTAAATGACAATAATATGTAACATTTAACTTTTGCAGTATCAGATACAGGCCTATAAGGATGTTATCTCACATACTAAACATCAGACAACATTAGTTTTTACCTTACACTTTTGTTTAGCTAAGATGATGAAGTTATCAGCTAAAGAAAATGACTCATTACTAGTTTTAATGGAAATACATGCTCATACATTTTACATGACAAAAATAGAACACATTAGTATGATTAAAGATAATTTTACTCTAAAAACTAGGAAAATCCATGCTTTATCTGCTCAAGTGGGTACAGGATATAAATCATTTCAAATTATTCAATTTTGTTAATAATATAAATTTCAATTTTAAGAATAATTAAAAAATCCAATCATTTATTTGCCAAGATTGAATATAATAAGAGTGTCACATATTTTAATTAGCTAAATTATAGGTTATTTGTCACCACTGAAAAAATCAATAATAACACAGTGCTTCAGAAGAAACCCCAATCAAAATTTTTTAAAGATAACAAGTGTTTTACACAATTTCACAAATTGATTTTTCATGATCTCCAATGTCAAATAGCTTCTACATTTTATATCAAAGATCATATGTAGGCCTATTTAATTTGAAAATATCTTTTTTGTACTGTCTCTCAAAAACACAAATATTTCTTAAGACAAGAGTTTGGAAGATTATGAAATTTTTAATAAAGAATGTAAGGTATTATTATTAAGTGTGAAACTTTTAGTTTTTAGCTTTATTCTCTTCTTTTTTTAAGCACCACAGCTTACTTCCTCTTCAGGTTATATTCTTACGTACTTATTACGCTAATGATTTTAGGGATTAGGAAGGTTATATTTAGAGGAATGGTACCCGCATTTGTGTGGGTGAGAATGGAAAAATCATTTTCAATACACCCAACAGAGTTTTGAACCTCGATCTTCCCATCATCAGCAGTCTAGTCTATTGTGAGAGTAGCGCTTTAGACCATGGGGCCACCAAAATGGGTTATTCTCTATTCTTTCGGAATCAATTTTAAGGGTGTAGTGAATCATTAAATTACTTTCTGAATCAACATTTATATTTTACACAGTCACCAATATTATTTGTTTATTTTACTTAGTAGCAATTTGTTTCCTTAACAAAACATAAGTTATTAGTTTTTAATAGCTTGGTATTGTTTTTCCAACTTTTAAGTAATTCACTAGTTTGCTATTTTTATGCCTTCTCAAAATTTATTTTTAAACTAACTTGATAAATAATATTGTTTTGTTAACAAATAATTTTAGCTAATTTTAAGTGATAGCATAAATAATATGATAATTTCACTGCTTTTACTGCTTCAATTTGAATTTCCAACTCTTATGTCAAATTTTCCAATGGGGGTGAGACTGAGGAGAGGAATCCCTCCTCCTCTCAGGCTTCTGTTGGTTATCCTCCAATAGAACTCAACCCTTTTTTGTTCAATACCTCCTGAAGGCTTATACCACAAATTTAAAAGGGTGTGTTCGTGATTTGGTGGCTTAGCAAAATAAATTGGAATCCTTTGATGGGATTCGCCACAAAATCTTTTTGGTTCTTATTGTGACAAAATCCTTTCTGTTATCACTGTGACAAAAACCATCTTAAATTCATTCAAATGTATCACAAACTGATACATGATGTTTGCCGACAGAAGTCCTAACAGTAGAGTTAAATTCAATCACATACAAAGGCCCTAGACTGGATTCACATGTACAGGTATAATTTTTTTACTTAAATGAATTTTAAATTAATTTAATCTGTTTGAGAGGGGTACAATGTTGGTTATTATTTTGTGTATGTTTGTGAATCAAATAAGATTTGTACCATTTCTACATCTCTAAACCTATTATCTTATACATCCTAGCTTAAGAAAACATAATTATTTAATTAGAAATTAATTTTAAACACACAAAAGATCATTTTAAAATAACATTCATGCTCTAAGTACAAAATTATCATAAAATTTAAACATGCAAATTATTTCAGATGTATTAAAACATGGCAAAGCAATCAAACATAAAAAAAATTAAACTGTGTAAAAGTAAATCAAAATAAAAAACAAAATAATCAACAAATCAAATTGAAATAAACTGTTAAGAGAAGCAATTTTGATATTGTTCAACTCACCGCCTAGAAAATCAGTGCCAGCAACATTATAAAGAAAGAGAAATAGCATAGTAAATATTTAAGAAAAAACTTCAGACAAAACATTTTACAGGTACAAAAGCTATAATCGTGTAAAATATTAAAATATTAAACAATATTTTGTTGCAAATATGATATTAGCGGTACGTGATTAAATATGAATACTATCAGTAACTCATAATTTATTCTTATTGCTACAGAAATAATTCAAGAATACAATTAAATTTTTTCTTCCTGCTATTGTCATGATTGTAATAATTTAAAGTGGTGATGCCAGGAATAATTTTTGTAATGTATGTAACTTTTTTGTGCATTACATTTTATTACTTTTTTTTATCCATCCACATATCAACACTAATGAAATAAGGATAGAGAAAGAAACATTTAGAATACATGTATCCACATTTACTTGTAAAGAGTGAAAAACCAATTTCAAAAAGATAAGTACACCCGGTCAGGACACACCCATTACCACAAAACCAGACAAGATGAGTTTGACACCTTATATAAAGTAATCATATGCGGTGTGCCAGATATATGCAAATGAAATAGACAATTTTTTTATCGATACACTTCATTAGAACTCTATAACAAAGGTAGAAATTAAATACATATGCCATCATTAAAAATATCTCACCTGTTCTTTAAGCCAGTCTGAGTGTGGACGACTTCTTGCAATGTTTAGTTTTAGTTCCACATCTTGAATAATCGTTTTCTCTTGTGTATCCACTAACAACATGCGACCTGGTTTCAGCCGGCTCTATAGAAAAACAATTTTGCTGATATAGTTTTTACAAACCTTATGATTACTATTATTACTATTATTACTATTATTACTATTATTATTACTATTATTACTCCTTAATGAATTTTTACACAAAATACAGGTATCCAGTGTTATTTGTCAGGTAAAACACTCCCTAATTTTAAACAAAATGGTTAGAATGAAAAAAAATCACTCATTAGTAGACTACCCTTAATTTGAGGGCAATGGTCAACATCAAAAAAGTCCCAAGGCATTTCACTTTAACATCTAAATAACAATTTTAAACAAAATCCAACAAATTATTTGACATTTGTGGCCAGAGACGTACATATAAACAGAATTGTGAAATCCTCTTTTTTTGGGGGGGTTCAGACATACAAAGAATGCAAAGATACATCATAATCTATAGGCTAAAATTTTTTTTGATTACAATACTTTCTCTTGACATAAGAAGGTACGAGTAAATTTTTCAAATATTAAAAAAGTACATATATAGTTTTGACACCTTCCATGAACATTTTTGGCCTATGTTTTAATTTCCTCCGAGGGAATATGAATACTTTAGTATTTTTGTTTTGTGTCATAATACCTGCAAGAGACATACAAAATAAAAGCTTACAAAAAATATTTTAGTCATGTTATAATAAAGCTGAGTTTTAAACAAGATTGTGCAAAAGCTTTCTAGCGTATTTGTAATGTTAAGCTTTTAATCAAACTTGAAACACAAATTATATCTTAAGGGGATAGTTAAAGTTTGGAAATTTTAAAATAGTTTTGCAATCACACATCATTTCTCATTCAAAAGAAATTCTGCAAATATCATAAGTCAAATAATGTGTCTTTAATTTGATACCAAAGTTTTGAAAATTTTTACTGCCAAACTATTATATATTGCATCAGACTTTAGGTAGTATATTGTGGACCAAGGTTTTATATCGTGTATATTTTATTATATATTGTGGGTAGAAGCTCTATGTTAAATGAATCCAAAAATACAAACTCGTAAGGAACTTAAATTAGTTTTAAATTTTAACCTAAAATATGTTTTACTTTATTTTTTTATTTTAAGGGGAGATTGAAGGTCCTATAACAACTTTGTTGAAAGATTAATAGTAATAATCTTTTCCTAAGGATGTATGAATTTGATGATACACTCACGAAATTTTAGACACAACTCTTTCATGTGTCATTTACCAATATTTTTTAAAATTATTATTTAAATTTCTTAATTCCTTGATATTTCATATACATTACTTGTTGAAAAGAAACTCTATAAAGGGTCCCTCAAATCTATTTAGAAATTAGCACACACTCTACATAGTTAGGGTATAAAAATTAAAAACCTGCATATATAAGGTAAAAAAGGATCTTGAGAAAAAAATAGATATAAAAACAATAAATAAATTTATTGTTTTATATACACAATTTTTCTGAGACAAAAACCATGGCTTTGAAAGTTCTGGCTGGCATTGTTTGTATAACTGTCAAAGATAAATATTTAAATTTAAGAAAGGTGAATATTTTTATTTGAGTTTGTTTCTCAGATCAATGCAAAAAATGAGAGAGAAAAAAAAGAGGAAAATGACTTGGTCATTATTGTATCAGATACATTTTTAAATATCTACTTAAATTCATACTCTTTCAAGTTTGTTAGGTTTATTTTCCTTCCAAACTAAATGTAGTATTTTAAATTTGTTATAAAATTTTATCAAATGTAAGACAAAGGAGAGGTCTACCTTAAATTAGGTTGTCCCAATTCCTCTCAATCTTTCATCATACTCATCTCATGGGGTACCTTCTACACATACATATTATTTGAATACACTATGACCAAAAATCTTAAATACTATTCTACATTAGAAAATATATTTTTATAGCACCCTGTCTTACTACCCATTCAGGCTATATGCTTATGTAATAATCACATTAATTGGTTAGGGAAAGTATTTAACCTGAATGGGTAGTAATACGCGGTGTTAAGTATTGGTTAGGTAAGAGGAAGGTTGAATTTAGAGGAAGTGTACCCGCATTTTCATGGAGATAAGTGTGGGAAAACATTCAAGGAAAACCACCCTCAGTACTCCCAAATGGGATTGAACCACTCTCTCTTCATCAACGGCAGTCTAGACGATTGCTAGTATAGTGCCTTAGAAAATTACGAACAATGAAGTGGGTTGTCTAATTATTAACCAACCTCAATGCTAATCTAGTGTTAATTGTAGAAGGATGTTCTAAAAATATATTTTTTGAACCGATTAGTCTTTCTTGCTAAAGTAGTCTACATAATTAAGTCCATGTCATTTATTTCCATTTATATGTGAGGTTTTACTTTATAATTTTAGTTTATAAATGCTTTTTCTTTAAAAAAAAAGGGGGGGGGGGAGAATTAAAAATCTTTGTTTTGCAACTATTATTTGATACAATATGACCCCCTCTTTTCTTTTCCAGAGTGTGTGGACTTCAGTCTTGAGATAGACTTTGGGGGGGATAGTTCCAACAAGAATCAGAATATTTAGATAGCCATAACATGTATTTCCAGTTCCTGTAATTGTTTCATAAAGGTTGTTTGAATTTCCAATACTTGTGTGTGTTTCAACTATTGCTTACATTAACTTTGATGTAGCTATGTTTATATTAAGTTAAATGACAGCTTAAAGGGTTCTCAACTATGGCCATGATCCCAATATGAGACAGGTATGTGCCCATGATGGTGATGGAAAGAACTGACCAACACCACATTTCAAGCATTATAGATTTTAATGGGGAGTTTATGACCGGCTTACTATGCATAGACCAAGCATGAATCTAAACATTTTAAAACGGGAGGGAGGGGGGGCACAGCTATATTTAATGGAGAAACATTTGCGTGCTCTGGTAGCCAATTGCCTTGTCCAGTGCCCAGTGCCCACCCCCTACTCTCCTACAACCTAGCAATAAGATGCAAAATAAAAATCTCATTGGTCGCCACCACAGCCCTCACCTTCTCCTTTCATTAGTCTAAAAAAAATATTCTACCTAAGGGGGGGGCATGTGCGCCCTTTGCCCCCCTTAAATTCATGCTTGGCATAGACTGTGTTAAAAAAATTCCTAGATAGTCTTGAAACAAAGAAAGTGTGTGTATGGTTGTGTGTAAATATGCTTTATATAGTAGTGTCACACAATTACCTTAGGTGTGTTTAACTTTAAGAGTCAATTGCCTTTAAATTAATTTTGTCTTGAGACCTCCCTTGTCAGTAAATATACATGCATATTTCATTTCCCATTCCAAGAGTTACAAGGAAATGAAAATTGTTAAATAACTATATATTTACTTTACAGTGAAAGGACGAGTCCTCCAACAAAAACTAATTATTCTAATTTAAGAGAAAATAATTTGAAAGGCGAGTTTTAAGTATATACACATGCATTTACTTAAATAAAGTGTAAAAACACATCCAAAGAACACCAGCATAGGATTAAATAAAGATTAATGTTACTTATTTCTATATATGCAGCCTATCCTACCAGTAGCTTTCACTTATAAATTTAATAATCATTTCCATATTTCTATAATTACTACTAGTTAGCATGCATATAGACAAGGAACACAAGTGTTTAATTTAATAAGTGAATTTATTTTCAGCCAATTTTAAACTATACCTTAAGAACAATTTTGGCAGGGTCCACATCATAAACACCCACTTCAGATGCCATAACCATGATGTTATCCTCCAGCACATAGAAACGAGAGGGCCGCAATCCATTCCTTGGTTAAATGACAATCACAGTATTAGATTTGTAAAGTAAATTAGTTTAGTTGGACTCCATAATATCCAATTAGAAAATTGTGTGCTAGAAGATTTTAATAATAGTATAATGCAAATAAACCAGATAATTAAATCAAATTTGATTGAAGATGATTGACTGTTAGGCATTTCCACTACTGTGTCAACTATTTGAGTATTAGAAAAAGTACCTATAGTTTTAACCTGCAGAAAGCTTTTAAATTAATATAAATATTATGAATTGATAATTAAATTAACATAAATATAATGAATTCTTGATTTTTAAGCATAGGCCTACTGTATTGGATGTTATGTATGTATATTCTCTAGCATGAATAGAAAAGTATGTGTGTAACCTCAACAGGTAGTAAAGAGGCGGTGCTAAGGGTAAAAAAATAGATTGGTTTCAAGATTCTTTTTTTTATTTTTAAAAAACAAATTGTATTTGTGGATTGGAGCTATTTTTGAATGATAATAACTAATAGCGAGGGCTTGTCATTGGAGTAGCCGAGTAGGTACCATAAAATACTAATAGCAATTTATTGAAAAGTCATAGTTTATTCTATGTGTCTCCTTTCAATAAATGATCAAATTTTTTTTATTACACAGGCTAATCATCCTTTTTAAAGGTTTAATGAAAGATTTAAATAGCCAAAATTTAAATATTTTAAATAAATTATATTAATGATTGTTTTATTTTGTAGCTTTAAAACTTTTATGTATTTAGTTTCCATGCTGTTTACCCTCCCGGTACTGCAAAACTAGGCCCACAGGAAACATGAGTTTTTTTCATTTTGTATTTTCTAAAAGGTGATGGCAAAACTAACAAACAAAGAAAATATGGCAAGAAGGCAAGATCATTTAAAGTTAAATCCTGATGCATGATACATCCAGTTGGCTGAGAATAGGATGTGATAAGAAACAAAAATCAAGCAACATAAACAACAAAAGAGAATTACAAAAAAAACGTTCTTGATAAAAGTAAGAAAAAGTGGAAAAGCTAAGAAATATAAGAATCAAAAGAAAGAATATGAAAAAAATTAATAAATAGTACAACAAAACCAATAATAAAGATAATCTAGCAGGTCCCTTAATTCCTTCCATACCTAGGCAGCCATTTGATAAATTCTTAAAAAAGTTTAGCACTAAGGTTGGTGCATATATGTTCATATTACATCAGCTGGTATCGCTACATACCGGCTTCAAAAATATTCTTGATTCTAATTTTTCCCTGTTTTCCCCCATTTTCATCAAAAAATAAAGTAGGTTGAAGAGTCGCATGAGGACTTAAATTGTTGAGATTTTTAAGAACAATGCCTCGGTTAGAGTTTAAATAAGATAACTTTATAAATACATAATTTTTGAGAGGTTTTTATAAGTAAAAATTAAAGCCAAAAGGGCAGCACACACTTTGCGGCATCGGCTCACTATGGCCTGCATCAGATAATAAATGATTGTAGGGAAAGAATATGTTCCATTGCAATGCATGATGGTCAAGTGTGTGTTACCTTTTGGCTTGAATCGCACCGGCTGCTGGACTTCGGTTGTATTCGGGTATGTTCGTTATCCCTCGACAACACATGTTGGTCAGTCTTATTACAAACACAATGACCGGTCAGTGTCAGAAAATGGAAATTGAAATAGAGCAATTAATGTACTAAACAATAATTTGAAAATAAATAATGAAGCAAATCATAGGTTTAAATATTATATTGTAGTAAGAGATAAAATAATGTAATATCTCAAAGTAGACAAGGTATTTAGAAATCAGACCTAAATCTGAGAAACACTTAGGGAAAAAATGCTTCTCTAGTACCAAACTGCTGTTCAGTTCCCCATGTTGAAACAAGTGGGACCATCCACTAGTTTATATCAGCTACAACATATATCTATGAAAATTATGAAGCAATTCAGGTAGAGGAATATGAGTAAAAGAAAATTGAAACTAAGAAATTACTATGAAAAACTTGGGAGTAGATTATTAGTTTTCAGTACTATAACAGGAAGACACATTTCTTGATTGCAGTTTGTAGATAAAACAAGTATTGTTGTCCACCAAAGAGTGCTATAAAGAACCGAAGTGTGCAGCCGCCAAGACGCGAACAAAAAGAGTAGAGTGTAAGTTCCTGTGATGTAAAGACCTTGAAATCACCTTATTTTAAGTATGGTTAGATTGTGATCAATCCCAGTAGCAATCACATAACAGAGAAATCAGAAAAATTACAATAATTGAAACCTTAAGTATCAGTTAAGCATTTATCATAAACAATTCTGATTAAATTATAACATTATAAATGCTAACTTTTTTTAAAAATGCCTTGACTGTAACTATAGCTAGACAGATTAAATTTTGATTTTAATCTCCTAGTGCTTACAACTATTTAATCTATGGCTGTCTCTTCCGCTTTTACATCAAGAAGTTGGTTGATTATTTATTAAATTTATGCTTTTTATGTTTTTGTTTGAAGATTGCTTTGCTTATTGTCAGACCTTATTGTAGAAACTTAACCGAAGAAAAAATAGGATTTACAAAATATTAACTAGGAATAGTCAATCTACTGTGGAATAATTTATGTTAATACAGTATTACTAGGCTAAAATGAAAAAGCATATTAAGATTTGTTTACTTATTAATTCCAATGAATTACTGCCTTAAAGACAGCCATGTACCACACAGATTCTGATTATGTCCAACACCTGAAGTATATGTTAATTTTATTAAAAATTGAAAGTTAAAAAAGAAAAAAGTATTAATATGGATTTGTTTGGTTAAAAGTTGAAAGTTAAAAGAGAAAAATATATTCATATGGATTTGTTTAGTTAAGTAAATACTACAATGTTGATATGGGATAAAATGTTAATTTTTTAATCATATCAAACCAATTTTTAAGATCTCTACATCCAACACCATGAAACTCCCATTTTGTTAAAAGTTTCAATTACAAAATTAGAATTAAATAAAGTTTAGGACTCTGTTAAGAACAGTGGTGAGTGTGCTGGACTGTATAGGTACCCATAAATTGTGTAATGATTAATAAACCTTAGTCTCACTAAGATATGTTCGCAAATGTTGTAAGTTTCTGGCCACAATTTTATTTTTACTTGTGTATATATTCGCACCAAAATTGGAAGTGAAATATGTAGATGTGTGCGAGAGGAGTTTTAATACCCTGGTGTATTTGTTTGACCCTTTTGAAATCAGCTGCCATGTTATGGTACAGAGAGATGGCCACATAAGGTGGCACCGCAAGAGGGCTGCATAAGCAGCGAAATCAAAGAACCATTCAATAATTAAAAATCTTTACGCAACACTTTTCTATATTGATCTATGTTATTCCAATATTTATGTATATGATTTATGATTTATCGCACGCCTTTGCCCAAGCGCTTTAGGTACCCTTTAATTTCAGTTTCCGGTGCAGGTGCATAGTTGGCGAGCGCTCGCCGAAAGACTTTAGATCTGACAGCGTGAAGCTATTATTTTTGTTTGTAATATACTGCGTGGCCCCTCCTAAAAGGTGAGGCGGCGATTATCACAAAAGACAGTTGCACGTGTTACGTGTTGATAGTTCTGCTTTGAGCTTACAATTATTCACAATATTTGATTTTAATGTGAGTTTGTCTCGAGAAGTGGCAAGTGGCTGTGCTGTGTTTAAATCAGTAAATCAGAAATATAATATATCTGTATCTGTATAATATTTTTACATTTATACTAATTCAGTTTTTGCGTTTAAAAAGTAGATTAGGTAAGAGAATTATTTTTTTTTACAGCAATTGTAGTTACTTATTATCATTGAAAATTATTATGTTATGACAATAGAGACTTAAATTAAAAAGTAGCATTTTCATGGACTGGGTATATCTCAGGTGTGGAACGTGTGTGCCTGTGTGTGATAGACAGGAAGTTATTTAGGCTACTTTTTTGGGCTACTTTTGCGTTCTGTGTGTGATAGAGAGAGAGTTGCTTAGGAAATATTTGCATTTGCCTACTTTTGCGTTCATTATTTATTGCTCTATTTTTACTAAATTCATATACGTTGAAGTGGAGACAATACAATAACAAGTTAAAGAAAGGCATATGTCAAAACGGCTGCTAGCTGTCAATTTGACAGATATTTGTTATCTATTTATTATGTTCTGTTACCTACGAATCTTTATTTTATCTTTATTTTAAAGAAAAAACATTTACGGGGCGGCATTTCGAAGACTCGCATCATACTGAGAAAATCTACCGCACGGCCCTGATCAGCTGTTTAAAGTTAGGCTACACTAGGAATGCCAATCCACTTTAAGAGTTTAACTAAAATCCTGACAGAACAAGGCATTTTTCAGTTTTTTGTTGTGTTTTTATAGAGTAGCTCTAATTAGTCCGATTATTTATTCAGTATTTCTTATTCTACTTTCAGGCAGACTTAAATGCTAAGCACAATCTACCTGTCTAGTGTGGCACCTATGTAGCGACCATCAGTAAACGTTAGCAATGCAGGGCCATCCCAAGGTTCCATGGCACAGGCAGACCAATGGTAGAAATCTCGTTTCTCTTTTGGCATAGTCTTGTCATTCTGCCATGCTTCAGGAACCATTGTCATCACAGCCTGAAAATATTAATTTAAAAAATATTTTACCATGTTCAGTTAAACTTTGAAAAAGTTCTAATGTGAAAATTGAATCATATAAATAAGGAGCAATTATAATGAGTATTCAGATAAATAAAATTTTTATGGCAGTAAAAAAAATAAAATCAATAGACAGTAAAAATATTATATATAAAAAAATTTAAACTCCTATAAATTACAGCTTTAATTATTATTATTTTTATTACTATTAATTCATTATTTCTTATTCTACTTTAGGTCAAACTTAAATGCTAAGCACCATCTATCTGATCATAAAAAAATAGCTCGTTAAATAGGTAGGCCTACTCATGTTTTTATTACCTCTGGTAAACTCCTTGTACCAGCATTTACAAGAAACTCTAAGACACAATCAAATGATCCAGAGTCAGACATGTTAGGTTCCACCACTGGGTAGAGGCTTTTCAAATCTTTTCCAAAAATTGGACTCTCCATCACACCTTCACGAGCCTTCATAAAATTTACATTACCCCGCAATGTGTTAATTTCACCATTATGAGCCAAATACCTGAAAAACAACAAAATACTCTTATATTTTACAAATATGTATAAGCTACATTAGATAAAAGCTTGATAAAACAAACTAATAAATAAGAACTTTATTACCCAATATTTATCTTACAAGGGGAGGCCACGACGTTCGGATCACGGATTATCTTCAAACTTTGTACACTTTTAGTAGTCCATTAGGACAACATAATGTGCAAGTAGTAAGGCGTACTACTTAGGCGTTTTCGAGAAAATCGCAAGAGAAGTTTTACGCGTCGAATATGTACTGATGCGTTGCGACAATGAGCACGATATGGTGGCAGTCGAGTGGTTAGCGCTCCAGCTCCGTAATCTCTAGATAGCTGGATCGAGTCCCGCTCATCTTTTTTTTTCAACACTGGTCATATTCTTTCATATATATTACAATTCAAAGGTAATATAATGAAAAAATACGTGTATTTGCATGAACTTTTATTGAATTTCCAATGTTATTTGGCTGTTTACTAATTTTTATTACTACAACAAATATTATATTTATAATTATCGACAAGTAAACGACCAAACGCATAAAGTTTTCCTGAAAATGTATGCCTGTCGTGATTTGCGAAATCCCTCATACCTGAAATCGGGTAAGGTACCCGGAACTGCTTTGCACCTGGACGCTTTGACCTGCAGACACAGGTTTGAAAGGATAAGGGGAGGGCCAAGCTTGGAAAGCCCAAGTCAAACATCGATAAATAAAGGTGTGAATAACTTTATTCAATAATACAATGAGTTACAATATGTCAGAATATATTACCTTTGAATTGTAAAATATAGGAAAGAATATGACCAGTGTTGGAAAAAAAAAAAGATGAGTGGGACTCGATTCAACTATCCAGTGATTACGGAGCTGGAACGCTAAGCACTCGACCGCCGCCATCTCGTGCTCATAGTCTTAACGCATCGGTACATATTCGATGCGTAAAACTTATCTTGCGATTTTCTCGAAAACGCCTAAGTAGTACGCCTTACTACTTGCACATTATGTTGTCCTAATGGACTACTAAAAGTGTACAAAGTTTGAAGATAATCCGTGATCCGAACGTTGTGGCCTCCCCTTGTTAGTAAAGGTGTAAAATATTTAATAGATTAATAAGGAAAATAAATAGCAAAATATAAGAAAATAAATAAACCAATTTGTGCCACTTCTGATTGCTTTGATTATTTCTAATTCAAGAGGTGATTTAAAAGCAAACATAGCAAACTCTACCATGACTGAAAGATACTGAGTAACGTTTTCTCAATTTTCCAACTTAACCTTGTCAACTTTATTTTAGGGTTAGATAATTCTAAAAGCCATTTGAGGAGCTCTATGCTAACTATAGATACTAAGTTTTAGCCCAATAGGTAAAAAGGTTTCGGCTCTAGTCTCAGTAACAGACAAACAGCATTACAAAAAATACTTTGAGGTTCAGGGGGTCAAGAAATGTCAACATCAATCAAAAGTTTGATTTCATTTTTTTGGAGATCACAATTTCTTTTTCCGATGGGTGCAAGAATGCAAACATGCCAGACCACAAATGCATACATCTGAATTGTTTTCATCCCTCTCAACTATAGTAAGAATGGTGGAAGTAAAGAGGATGATGATGGCATTTTACTAGAGTGACCCGGCCGCAGACTGAAAACACTTTTATTATGATGATGATTACAAAAATTATACCTTCCCCCCCCCAAATTCTTAACACTAACAGGGGTATCATCATATTGTACTCTTCTACTTGATTAAATATATAACACATGCACATCTTCAACTGATTCTCATGTAGATAACTAAATGAACCCTTCATTTGCTAGTTCGATGTTTGTACCTTTTTGCTAATAGGCTCCTAAGCTCAAGAAAGAAAAATAAGGAATATATTCACTTCTTTTTGATTAGACAATACTTTTGAGGTATTTTAATATTGAAAAAGTACTGTCATTGAGATTGATCTTCTTGATTTATTAAACGCTAAATACTGGCTTTAAGGGTGCAGATTATTCAAATAATCACATGTGTTTAGGAGAACAAATACAATCTCTAACTATATAAACTAATCAACTTACCTCAAGGGGTGTGCTCTCTCCCAGCTAGGGAACGTGTTCGTTGAGAAGCGAGTATGCACCAGTGCCAGGTAGGTGTCATAAGTTGGAGACTGAAAAAAAGTCATAATTGTGTACACATTTTTAGCCAAGAAATGAAAATTTAATCACAGGTAACTTATTTTTTAGTTTTGAATAACATTTTGTTTTAGTAAGGAAAGATAAGTTTTTATGAGTGTAATAAAGATAAAGAAAATATATATTTGCAATGCAATAAGTTGATAAACATGTATTTTCTTTAATCTTTCTAATGCTCATAAAGAATTAATATCTACACCCTCTAATCTATTTTTGTAGAAAAGTATACAAAAACTTCAATTGCATAGTTATCTTAACACATATTTGAAAAAGGTAGATTTAAAAACAATATTTTATAAGATAAATATGTGATCTGTTATGTAAGAATAAGTGTTTATACTATCATAGTAGTAGGATGATATAAGTCTAATTGTGCTTTATTAGGAGGTTTACTTTCAGTTGCTCAAACTATTTCGTATGAGGTTAGTTTGGCTGTAATCATACTATCATTTGTTTCATTTGGTCAGTAGATTTAGTTTATTAGATCTATATTAGAATCAATATTATGTATGGTTCATTTTAATTATAATTCCTGTTTGTTTAGTTTGAATAAGTACTTGTTTAGCAGAAACTAGCCACACTCCATGGGGCCTTGCCACTCGTCTGGGCTATCAGCATGAGGAAGGGAGAATTTAGAGGAAAATTACTCAATGTTGCATGGAGGGAGAGTGGGAAACAGTCTAGGGGAAAACACCCTCAGTACATTCAGCTGGGATACCATCCCTAACATTTCGGTTATTAACAATGCAGTTTATAGTGTGAAGTCTTAGACTTTGTAATCACCAATGCAAGTAGCTAGGATATTCAATTATAATTCTTTTATGGGCACTAGCTGTAACATACACTTTGCTATACATACCTTTAAATCAGGGAAATATGACCACAATTGATCAGATGTTAATAGCCCTTTGTAAACAACCACTGACAAGGAAAGCGAGCAGATGTAGAAACGCACACCAGGCTTTGGAATTTTGTGTGTTGATCGTTTTCTTAGCATGAACACCTATAAGAAAAAGAAAAATACAATTGAATCTGAGCAAAACTAAATATGACAAAATAATTCCAACAAGAGAGCACAAAATACACACTATTGACATATTATTTGAAAATACCCCCAGTTTGTAATAGTACTGTAATATATATTTAGTGTAAATTATACTTATATGTATTCCCACTTACGAAATAAAGGATAATTCAAATGGATTTGTAAGAATTGATTCTTAGCTAGATCTTTAATTCCCACTCTCCTTCCCTCATTCCCTCTATTTCTAACAAAAATTTTACATAAAGAGTACAAAATAAATATTATAAAAAAAAGTTTTGTGCATAATTTTTTTTCCTATTTCCTAATATGTTATCTTCCTATTCCTATGATTCCATACAAGCAGGCTCATTAGCAAAGGTTATAATAAAAATAGAAAATGAAATCAAAGTAAGGAAAAAGAGAGAATTGGAAAAAAAAGAGATATACAGGTGTAAATATTCTACAACTTCTTACACATCATCGAGTTGATCAAATTCTAGCACAACCATCTACATTGTTAGTTGACTCTTTTAAGATAGAGTGAGTAATTTTGAGATAAATTCAAATTAATTATAAAGGTAGCGGTCTTAAGATAAAATTCACTGTTGTGAGATGGGTTTCAAACATAAATAAATAATAAATTAAAACCCTTATTTCAAGATGTAATGGTGCTTTTTTTAGAAAACTATTTACTTAAGTTGAGAAGGTAGTAGCATATTTTATTCAAAACACTTCTTCAAATAGAAATGGCTACCAATATATTTTACATGTCAATCTACAAACGTCACTACATATATCTAGCTAAGTAAAAACTTTTGCAGTTCTCATTAGTAAAATATATTTGGAGCATAGGTGTAAAAATATAGAGAACACATGAATAAGAATCTAAAGTTCATAGCACATATTACTAATGTGAACTAATGAGTTTCCTGGGCTTGTTTCAAAGAAAATACTTTTCAATTAGGTATAAATTAGGTTCACTTAGAGGGCACCCAAAGGAATTTTCTCCGGGGAGGGTGGAGGGGCGCAAACCGGAGGCTTTGGGGGTGGGTGTGAGTATGGCGGGGAAGGAGGGGGATCCGGGGTTCCTCACCCAGGAAAATTCATTAAATTGAAGCCTCAAAAAATGCTTTTCAAGCCAATCCTTAATCTGGAGAAGACTTGATAAGACTAGGTGGACAAACAGGGTGACAAATGAAGAAGTCCTAAGAAGAATAGGTGAGAAGAGAACCATTTTGGATGTGATTCTTCAGCACAAAGGAAACTGGATCGGACACATCCTTAGAAGGTATTGTCTTCTGCACTATGCCATAGAAGGAAAAGTTAAGGAAAGAGAAGCTTAGGAAGGAGGAGGATTTACTAGATGATTTGAAGGAAAGAAGAAAATTCTGGGAGCTGAAGGAGGGGGCAGAGGACAGGGCGCATTAGCGGTCTAAGTTCACTGACAAAAGGAATGGACCTGTCATAAGACAGAACACCTAATAATAATAATAATAATAATAATAATAATAATAATAATAATAATAATAATAATAATAATAAT
>CABFWB010004755.1:5355-33473 GCA_902151455.1 Timema bartmani | reverse complement strand
AAAAAAAAAATCAAATAGTGAAAAGAAAAGGAAGAAAGGAAACTTTTAAAAGATATACAGAAAAGAAGAGTTAGCATGATAGACAGCAAAGAAGAGTTAACATGGTAGGGCATATACTGAAATATGATAGTTTGACAAAGATAACTAGGAATTGTGGAGGAATTCATGAGGGAGACCAGTACTGGAATACATGAATCAGATAAAGAACGATGTTGGAACAAGAAGGTACAAGGATCTAAAAAAAATTACCCAGAATAGTGGAGAGCTGCAGCAAACCAATCGTGAGATTGATTACATAATTATTATTAAAAATAAGATTTAAAAGGTTTTGTTATTTTATTATTCAATTTTAATTTTAATTAACAATTACAAATATCATTATTTTATCCTAAATTGAAGCTAGAGATGTATAAGATCCGTTTTTCATCACAGGACAATTAAAAACATTTTTATATTTCTTCTAGTTTCTATTTGATCCTTTTATATTAAAATGCAGGGAAAACTTGGTAAATTATATTTTGTGTAAAGACTAAAATTATTTTGGCATAAATAAATCTAATGGATTAAGAATGCATTAATTAAATACATTTAAAATCACTGCACTGTTATGTATGCTAAAGTTGTTTTAGTTGTGGGTATATTGGTTTTAATTATCTGTGTTATAGTTTGCATTGTTTTTTTTAACTTTATAGAACATATTTTTTAGGATGTATTTGAGTTTGTAAAGGATCAAGCTATATTGGTGTTCCACAAACTTTTTCTTGTTTTCTAAGGAGAGTGCTGTTTCTAGATAATCAAATTATTTACCTTATTATTTTTCTCCTTTTAGTTTGTACATTGTGTGGGCGTTCCTCTAGGGATGTTTTTCATTTTTTATTTCATGGCTTTGTGTAATGCCAGGATCATGATCCACTTAACTTTAACTTGATGTAACGTTCACTTATAGTTCACTTATCGTATAGTAACCAGTGGGCTATCACGATTCACGTAACTTAACATAACAGCTTGAGCCAAACATCAGCATTCGAGAGCATAGATGTTGATCTGTGATCTGTACTATTTGTTAACAGTGTTATCTGTGAATATAATATGTATTGTTTACTTTTGAATATTTATCATTCAAAATAATTGTATCAAATTTAAGTTTTTTTGTACTTTCTACATTTCCTATTTTAGTGTTATGTTATACTCGTTGTCAATCATGATTTAAAAGTAAAATCTAGCTTGCGTACACGATAAACAAATGAAGTAACGATACTTGGGAAACAGATGAAGTATTAAATGGCAGTGTTAACGTGATTAGCTGGCTAGATCACGTGATACCCTTCACTTATAGTTCATGTAGCGTGAAAGATTTCCCAAGACAACTTTTACTATAAGTGAACGTTAGTTAACCACATCATGATGGCTTCCATTTAAAAACACGAGGAGAACCTTTACGTTCAGTTCTGTTAAGTGAAAGTTAAGTTAACGTTAAGTTGATCATGATCCCAGCATAAACTAGGCTTCCAAACAAATTACAGTATTCCGAAGGGTTGTTATTGACCTTGTGGTATGGCAAACATCATTAACTATTATTTATAAAATTTTTTAAGAGAGGGTTAATTTGTGATGGCAGATTAAATTGATTGTTATATTTCTTTATAAATTTTTTTTAATAACCATTCAGTTTTTTCATTAACTTGATCAATCCAAGAGTTTACTATGTTTTTTCTCGTCTCAACGTCTTACAATCTATCCATTCGGGTTACACGCACTTGCACTAATTAAACTAATGTGTTAGGGATGGGGAATGTCAAATTGTGAGGAGGCGTACCCACATTGACATGAATAGTGGAAAAATGTCCATGAAAAATTATCCTTAGTAAACCCAACCGAGATTTGAGACCCAATTTTCCTGTTACTAATAATCCAATCTATTGTGAGAGTAACGCCTTAGACCACTCGACTACCGAGTAGGTAGTCTGTTCTTGTGCACCATTCATAGGCCTACATAATTTTTTCTTCGCTCCTATTTGTATAAAACTCGATGACACAAATAATGTAACTGTGTGGAAGATTAAGAATATTTATGATTTTGTATATAGATTCATTGATTTTTTTAAATTGGTAAATCAGGAAAAATAACTTAATTTATACTTTTATTTTATGGTAAGTGTAAAGGTCATTCTTAATTAGATAGTGAGGAGTTTACGAGTGTAAAAGTCCATATCACTCCAAAACTTTGTATTACGCAAAACATTTAAGACATCAATTAATCCTTTACCCGCTTCAGTGGCCAGGTGGTCTAACACGCTACTCTCACAGTAGACTAGACTGCCGATGATGGGGAGATTGAGGTTCGAAATTCGGTCGGATGTATTGAGGGCGGTTTTTCCAAAATAGTTTTACACTCTCCCTCCACATGAATGTGAATACACTTCATATATATATATCCTCCCTAATCCCTAAAACCGTTAGCGTAATTAGTATATAAAAGTATAAACCAAACGGGTAGTAAGACATGGTGCTAAAAAAAATTAACCCCTTATCCAGCAATAATATGTATGTATGTAGCTCAACTCAACAAATCAATAGGTGAAATTGTACTCACAAAAATACGCCACCTATTCCTATCTTGAGCTAATTCTAACCAGACTATCTCATTACACCCTATCTATATTATAACTATATTACCTAAATTATGAACACAAAAATATTTTAAATAAGCTATATAAAACAAAATAATATATAAGCCATTAATGTGAGCATCAATTAAAAGGTATTTGACATAATATGGTACATGTTAGACGCAATGAAGATAAGATTTTATGGTGCGAATTTTAAAATAGTGCGAAGAAGATAACTTTTGTGATATTAAAAATAATAAACAGAGAAATGATAGCCGATCATATACTAACAGAAATAAATATGATTATATAAGTTCTATTCTAATTTAAATTGGAATGGACAAACAAATTAATTGTTGTATTAGTGTGGTATAGATCACCTTCTCGAAACATTATTTTAACAGTTTAAATATTGTCTAGGTATCTAATAAAGTCACTCAATATTCTCTTGTTTCATATTTATTGGCTACTTGATACCTTGTATAAAAAATAAATAGTACCGTGCATCGCACAGACTTCCTCCCGCTTTTATCTTAAAATAAATATTTACTAAACACTCATAAGATTTGTAAAACAAAATAATGGGGCTATACATTGTTGTAGAAACATTTCACCAACGATCATAAATGAAATAATATACACTGTTACTTACTACTCTATGGCATTAGAAACAAGAAACACTAATACAGAAAAATTGAGGAAAGAGAAATATCTTTGTTCACCAAAGAGCATAATAATAAAATTCATTTTCAAAGACCTGAATTAAAAAGTATATATATTTGCTTATAACTCGGAAATTATTGGTTTTATAAAAATCTATTTCAACTAAAAGATTTTTATCTTTAATAGTACTACAACTTTGCAATGATAAGTTATTTAGTATCTCAAATAGTCGAGGGGGAAATCAATTCTTTCTATTTTTGCCCTTTAGTAAACTACCCTTAATTTTAGGGTTAGATATCTAATTCCAAAAAACACTCGGGGGGGACCTTATGAAAACACAAGATACCAAGTTTTAGCCCAATTGGTAAAATAGTTTAGGCTCTAGCCCAAGGTACAGACATAGAGACGGACGGCATTGTGAAAACCACTTTTTTGGATTCGGTAGGTGGGGGGTTGTCATGAAACACCGACGTTTATCAAAAGAGAGAAAGTAAAAATGATCAGAGTGATATTCTTACCTGTTTGTTGAGCAGCTGTTGGTCCAGATTGCCCGTGAGAAACACCTGTCTCATTAAGGGCTCACTGTTGCGGGCAACCTCACCAATGCTACCAATCACTGTTGGTACAGTTCGCCAACATAGGACCTGCAATTAGCATAAAATATAGTATTAGCAAGCGTGGTGGTTAATGTGAAACAAACCTGATTGTATTAAAACCAATAATATGTTAAAATGGCATAGGTGTTTAATTGGCTAGTACCTTTACTCACATTCTCAAGGGTGGATAAGTCTAGTCCAAGGATTGTCTATTCTCAATCTCATGGATAATGAAAATAAAGTTAAAGTTAAAGTTAAATCAACTTCATAAATTGTGCACTTTTCAGTTTCCACTATGTTTCCAATATGAATGCTATCATTGTTTCAACTTTATGTGCATTGTGCTATACACTATGCATTGTGCATAAATACAAACCTAGCCCAAGCAATGAGGAAGATCAGTTTAGTGGGAAAATAAACACTAAGAAATCATTAATTTATACATTTTAATTCAAACTAAAATAAAACTTGAAGCCATGAGAATGATGTCCCTGAATTTGTGAATTGTCTAATGTAAAAATATATAATCACAGTATAATCTCGATATGGTTACTTTTTTATAGTTATTTCATTCTTTTTTTATTTTCTTGAATTTCCAGCTAAACAAAATCTTAAAATATAGTAAGTTGTCTTAAAAGGATTTTGTCAAGTTTTCCACATCATTTCCTTCTAAGCCATCATTAGAACTCATATCGTTGCTGTGTAAATGGATGTGTCCCCGAACAATCGAAACTCAACTGTATTTTAAAAATAAACATAGGTTCTTTATAGCCAAACTACAAGGTGCACTTCAAGTATCTGGAAAAGAGCTAATTAAATGGTCATGGGCAAGATGCACATACAAAATAATCTACTAAATAAGTCATTTGATGCTTCTTATTGTTTTATTTGATGTAAAACACTTTATTCTTATAAAATGACTAAACTAACATCAAACTAATATAATTTTCAATAGATGGAATCATCTTTGGATACATTCTAGTGTTATATTTGGGTCCATTTGTAGTAACTCTGATAAAAACCATTAAAATCCCTTTTATTAAATTGGGTTTTATGTCTTCCTCAAACGTCCCTACAGCCACTTTCCGCTTCACAGAAATGACCTAAAAATTGTGCTGCATTAATGAACGTATCTTAATATTTGTGTTTAAATTGAATACAACTAAGAAATTTGATGTGTTCATAAATCAAGTTTATTTTTCAATATGGTTCTCAAATTTGGAAAAAAACTGTGTCTAAAGTCTATGTAACATTTTGTTAAAGGTGAAAAAACCCTATTAAGGCTTACAATTGGTATCCTAAGTACAACATCGATACATCTACTTGTCTTTATTCTGAGTGCTAGTTCAAGTTTTACCCCGACAAAAACATTGTGACCATATTAGCCAATCTTCAGCATTATGGGAAAAACAGTGGTGCTGGGACCATAGTTGGTGCCCCCATGCTCAGGGCCACCCAGAAGGTGGGGGGCAGGGAAAATAGGGCAATTGGCCCCAGGCACCCACTTCTTGGGGGCTCTCCAAACATTAAAACCTTTTTTATAGTGAAGCAGCATGTTTTGCCATATTCATATCACATAAGTATTAAAAGGTGATGTTTTTTATTGTGCTTTAGAGTCCCTGAACCTTGATATTTTTGGGTCAATGAGCATTGTAAAGAAAGTAATACAGCTTAATTAAGTAATAGGAGGAAGCTTTTTTTCCCCATCTCATCGGCATCAAATGTTTTTAGACTATGGCAAGGTCAGTTTAGTAAAATGCCTCCATCTTCCTATATCCTTCCACCATTCCTCTCCTCTCACTTCCACACTTTGCCATCCCCTACTCCCATCTCTTTCTTGGACTCCATTGCGGTCTTTTTCCTGCATACTTCATTTCCATCAATTTATTTTGTATCCTCTCCTCCTCCATTCTTATTACATGCTCAAGCAGTCTGTCTTGATTCCTCTACTATCTCATGTGCTCCCTGTACCCCCACTCTTTCCAGGATAACATCATTCCTAATATTGTTTCTCCTTGTGAAGCTGAATGGTTATGTATATCAATACTACCAAGGGAGCAGTGAGTATTTGCAAAGCATTATGAGAAATATCAAACAAATAGTGTGTAATCATCAAGGCTCAAACTCACTTGAATTATGAAATGTGTGTGTAGTAACTAATATTTAGTATGCTCACTTGCATTAAGCTATTACTAATAGTGTTACTATATGGTAACAATAAGAGTAGTTTAACTTACATCCAGGTTGCATTCCTTGGCAAGCTCTGTGAACTGACGTTCTGAGTCTCTGTGATGAGCTTTGTCCAAATAGATTATCCCAGTTGCATACTTTCCATATGGCGGTAAATCCACATTATGGGTTTTTCTAAAACAATTGCATGCAGTATCATAAATGGTACATATATGCAAAAATAAATTAGTAGCACATTTAAGGTTGGGTGCTAGTGAGCGTGAGCTTAGGGCATTATTTTTGTAGTTTTTATAGCATAAACATTTTTTAGTCAAAATAAATTAAATATTTCTTCAATAGAAGCATAGAGTTTAGTTTTCTGCACATGCTAATCCCAAAAGTTGTTGAATATCTGTCATGAGCATCGCGAAATTCGGTGACAAACTTTTTAGATGAAGAGAAAAAGTTGTCATTAAATTCCAGGACACCCTTGGAAGATATTCAACAATTGTTGAGGTCATGATGTGCAGAAAACTAAACTGTATGTTTCTATTGAAGAAATATTTAATGTATTTTGGCTAAAAACTGCAAAAATACTGCCCTAGCCTCACGCTCACTAGCACTCCACCTTAAGTATAGTCTGCTCACTAGAATAAGTTATTCATGTGACTAGATCTGCTTATAGTTGCTCATATGCAAAGTCATATGTTTTACAGTTGTCGTATTCGACAGTAGTATAAACAGTAAAATATTTTATGTGTATTTATTTTATTTATTATTATTATTAAATTTATTTTAATTAATGACAACTAATGATGAGTTTCTAAAGAGAATGCAAGAGGTACTTGGATGTGAACACCTTTTTTTAAAAAAATCTTGTATTGCCAAACAACTTGTTCCATCATGAATTATTATTGTTATTATTATTATTATTATTAGCACCGCGTCTTACAAACCGTTCGGGTTGTATGCACTACGCTAATGTGAAATGGTAGGGTGATTGTGAGATGAAATGGAGGACCTACAGTTTAACATGGGATCGGAACCACGGTGGAGGCGTGGCATTCCATCATGAAATCTGTGACCTAAATGATCAGTTAAAATATGCCCAAATGATTTCTAGTTTAAGAAAATATATAAGGTTCACACTAAGATTTCAATACTATTTTGCTATAAGATTTTATTCTAAAATTTGTGTTTTAAGGTCAAGGCCGTAGTCGGGGGTGGAGGGGGGGTTCGGGGGTTCAAAACTCCCCCTCCCCCCACCCCAAAATTTTATGAACAAAATATATATGACTTTATTTATGGTTAAAACAATATCAAAATTAAGGTACAAGTACAAATCAGGGGAATGTGTTACCATAAAAAGCCGTTCAGAAGCTTCTAGAGGTGTTTAATATTTAGAATTTTTCCTTGCCTTCAGCAGTTAGGGGGTTATGTTGCCATAAAAACACTTTAGAGAGCTCCTAGAGGTGTTTAGTATTTAGAATGAATTTTTTCAAGCCTTAGGTAGTTAGAGGGTTATGTTGCCATAAAAATTACTTTAGATATCTTCTAGAGGTGGTTAATATTTATAATTTTTCCTTGCCTTCAGCAGTTAGGGGGCTATGATACTATACAAAACACTTTAGAGAGCTTCTAGATGTGTTTAAATATTTAGATTTTTCCTAGCCTCCAGCAGTTAGGGAGGTCTGTTACCATAAAACACTTTAGAGAGCTTCTAGAGTTGTTTAAATATATAAATTTTTCCTAGCCTACGGCAGTTAGGGGCTTATGTTGCCAATAAACACTTTGAAGAGCTTTTAGACCTGTTTAGTATTTATAATTTTTTCCAGCCTCTGGTAATTAGGAAATTGGCCCACCAAACCCTCCCTGGAATTATTGGTTGGCTACGGCCTTGTTTAAGGTACACTCCATTTACCCTAAAAGATAGTAGCTTAACTAGCTCGTTTCCACTATGACGTAGCTCATAAGATAGGGTCATAGTGTAATCCATCAAGAAAAGACTTACCTTTCACGGTAAACAAAGTGTATATTCAAGGCAATTAAGATGGACTACATAATGAAAGAAATAATAATTTATTACATTTTCAATGAAATTGCATTTTATAATGTCACATAGGCTTCAAAAGTAGAAAAATACCTATTGTATATATTTGCTTTGTTTCATGATAGTTCAAGCACATTTAGGACACATTTACATAGATATATCCTAAAAGTTTGGTATTTTTGAGTGTATAATAAAGGGCAACAAAGTTGAGACTGTAAAGATTTACTCTAGTAGTTAACCCTACTGGATGTTACCTGAAAGATTGAGGTTTACATTCTGGCCAAATATACTTTCCAATATTCTCTCCAGACAACTGCTGATGCATTTCCTTAAAGCTTCACCATCATTATTTGATTTATTTGCATTCCCTAGAAGCTAACTACATACATACATACATACATACATACATACATACATACATACATACATACATACATACATACATACATACATTAAAATATACTTAAAAACTGAGACACCATTAACATACTTGAGTTCATGTGCATAGAATGTGTGAGGAATAGCTGTGAGTACGCCTGCTCCATCCCCCGTGTCATTGTCACATGCGCATGCACCACGATGGTTCATGCGAGATGACAGCGTCTCTGCATCCCTCACAATCTGAAAAAAAAAATTACAAAATATGTAATGTACACAAGAGAGTAAAACCAAAAATTAAGTGTCATAACCTTAAAGCAAAACTTGAAATGATTTCTAGATTTAATGGCTACTTGTAAAGATGTTAAGGTCTTTTTGGCTCTGAAAGACAATAGACATCCTATCAATACAACTCATTACACTCCACTCATCCTCCTAACAAGTGTGTGTCTGGGGGACGCATAAAAAATGTGAAGCACAAAAGAGATAAAGGGTAACACAAAAAGCATGGAAGGTAGAGTGAAGTATTGCCCGTCATTGCAAATTCTTGCTATTAGCATGGATAAAAATTGATAATACTAACACTTATAGAAAGTATGTTTTACCCCATTCATGTTGGAAAAACGACATGATGGGCCTTCTAGCAATGTATCAATCATACTTAACCCTAACTAGCCATATGTATGCAATGCATTTTGTATAGAAAAGAGAGTTAGTTCTATAAACAGTTTAAATGGATATATTTTTTGTTGGGTATGTCTAGTTCATTTTTATATGTGAAGTCATTTTGTTTTATTTTCGTTTATTTAAGGTATTGGAAGTGCACTTTATAATCCAACTGATTATATCAGCACAAAACTTACTATCTTAAATTTATAAAAGACCCAGACCCTGGCCATTAATTAATTACTTTGAAAGGGGAAACCCCCATTTCATCGATGATCAATTTTTTGGCCATTCCAAGTCTCGAACCCAGGACCCTCCGCTCAGTAGACAGACACGCTTCCGACTGAGCTAAGGTGTTGGTAGTATGTCAGGTCTATTACCTTTGAAGATCTTGCTACAATTGGTTAAGTAAGATTTTTGAGTTTGTATTTTTTTTTTCAAAATTTATAAACATAATTTGAAGATTTAATACAAATAAATGTTGGTAAACTCACTTATGTTTACACATACTCATACTATAAAAATATATTATTATCATGTGATTTGATAGTACACATTTTAAAGCTATTTTTCTCCGCACTGATTAAATCTGAAACAACTATTTACTTACTTATTTATTCTATATAGTTGGGAACTCAAAAGTCCATTGCCACACTTACAAAAGTACACCTCCTATCCCTATCTTGAGTTAATTCTATACAGTCTACCTCATTACACCCTATCCCTATCTTGAGTTAGTTCTATACAGTCCACCTCATTACACCCTATCCCTATCTTGAGTTAGTTCTATACAGTCCACCTCATTACACCCTATCTCTATCTTGCAGTAGTTCTATCCATTCCAGCTCATTACACCCCATCCCTAGCTTAAGTTAGCTCTAGCAAGTCCACCGCATCACACTTTATCTTTTTCAGGTCCATTTTAATGTTTCTCTCTCTTATGCGTCCATGTCTTTATAATGGTCTCTTCCCATTGGGTTTGCCAGTCAATACCCTGAACAAAGTTATAGATTCTCACATTCACACTGCATGTCCTGCTCACCTTAATCTTCAAAATAATAATAATAATAATAATTATTATTATTATAATAATGATGATGATAATGATAATAATGATATTATTATTATATTATAATAATATTATAATATCATTATTATCATTATCAGTATTATTATCAGTATCATCATTATCAGTATTATTATCAGTATCATCATCATCATCATTATTATCAGTATCATCATCATCATCATTATTATCAGTATCATCATCATCATCATTATTATCAGTATCATCATCATCATCATTATTATCAGTATCATCATCATCATCATTATTATCAGTATCATCATCATCATCATTATTATCAGTATCATCATCATCATCATTATTATCAGTATCATCATCATCATCATTATTATCAGTATCATCATCATCATCATTATTATCAGTATCATCATCATCATCATTATTATCAGTATCATCATCATCATCATTATTATCAGTATCATCATCATCATCATTATTATCAGTATCATCATCATCATCATTATTATCAGTATCATCATCATCATCATTATTATCAGTATCATCATCATCATCATTATTATCAGTATCATCATCATCATCATTATTATCAGTATCATCATCATCATCATTATTATCAGTATCATCATCATCATCATTATTATCAGTATCATCATCATCATCATTATTATCAGTATCATCATCATCATCATTATTATCAGTATCATCATCATCATCATTATTATCAGTATCATCATCATCATTATCATCAGTATCATCATCATCATCATCATTATTATCAGTATCATCATCATCATCATCATCATCATTATTATCAGTATCATCATCATCATCATCATCATCATTATTATTATTATTATTATTATTATTATTATTATTATTATTATTATTATTATTATTATTATTATTATTATTATTATTATTATTCAAAATTTGAATATACACACTTATCTCAGCTAATAAATTCTATTCTACAAGTATAAAAATGTACTGTAAGTATTTATTTTATTTGGTAAAAAGTATATAATAAGTTAAGATCAATTCATTAACATAATAAAAACCTTTTATTTTCAAATTTTAGAAATATGTCCAAACAAAGTTTATAATTTAATGCTATGCCTACCAAGTTTGATGTAAATCACCTAAAATATGTCATAATATATATATATGTATATTTTTACATTGTTAGTCCAGTTAATTTTGGCTTTGAGTTAGGAACTTTCTTATTGTAACCTAGAGTAAATAGAACCTCTTTCAGGGTATTGACTGGCAAACCCAATGGAGAGACTAATGGGAAGACCTAGATGCAGATGGACTAACATTATTAGAATGAACTTGAAAGAGATAGGATGTAATAAAGTGGACTGGATATTTCAAGGTAGGGATAGGTGACAAACTCTTGTGTAGCAATGAACTTTCGAGTGCCCAATGCCAAAGGGTAAGTAAACCCAAGCAGTGACATGGTCAATAATTAAAGCATAGTATAAAATTTTAGCGTTATAGATAAATTATGTTTTTACCAGGCTTTGGAAACACTTTGTCCGAAAATGGTAGTACTGGTGAAGATAAATAAATAAAAAAAGAGGTCCAAATAGGTGCCTTAAAGAAGGTCAAGTTTGGTCATGATGCATTAATTGGTTCACAGAAATGGTTATTGAATTAGTACTTTCTCCCTTGTATAGAAAGAAAACTTTATAAATATATAGTGAAAATTAATCAAAACTAACCCTTTCTAAAAAAAAATAATCAGGGATATCAATGTGGTCTCATTCAATGAGGCACAGACCTGCATGATAATTAGGGAAGGTGCATCTTCCACCCATAAAATGACTTGAACTGTGACCTTGATATCTGTGTGTATTGTGTTGATTAGTTTAAAGTCAAATATGATGGTTTTTGGCTGGCCATTTGGGGAATAATCTCTTTGGTCATCTACAAAGCACTAGTTTGTTTTTATCTCGGTAAAGTCACATTTCAAACCTATGCACTACAATGGTGATGGGAGGTAATACCGTCCACCTCCAGTGAATAAGGTAATACACAGTTTTGTTTATATTTGATATCTTCTTTAATTTCAATGTTTTCACATTCTTCTCTCAAACTTACTATTTCATTAATTTGACTTTTTCTTTGATCAATGTCTAATGTTCTTTGTCAACTTTCAGTGCTCATTTATAACATAATCAATTGATTTATTAACCTTTTTAATTCTGATCCAACCACAATTTGAAAGGAATTTGGTTTTTTCTATTTAAGACCTAGTGATAATGCCAGGAGGTATCAAAACTAGTATTAAATTTTTGGCAGCAATCTGCGGCCACAAGACTTAAGGAGAGCGAGAATCAAGCTCAGATGAATCCAGTTTATTGAAATATTATCTAACCTTACTATCAACTCTACCAATTTTCTCCCTTTGATTATATTTACTCTGTCATAATATTTAATTATTTCAATTAACAAGCAAAGATTTTACTCGTATATCAATTATTTTAAATAATAAATTTCCAGTATGTATTGTCTATTGTTCTTTAAGTGTACATAATTTATTGTTCATGCAATGTACGATTCATGTTCTACCTTTCTATGGAATATAAACTTGAAGTTTGATTAGTAAATTATATTTTCATTACGGTATATAACATCTTGTTAAAATTTTCAAATCTTCTCTTTTACTCACCAATTATTGTCATGTTAAATCATCAACAATAATTTTGTTTGGTAAATGATTTTATTTTTACACTATGCATTGTAGCTAGATTTATTTTTTTGCCATTTAGTTATCTCAATGTTTAATTTTTACTACTACTTTAGTTCTCCTGTGTGATCATTTTTGTTGTGTGGCAGATTTATATTTATATTTGTGTTTAATTTTATTTAATTAATTATTTTTGTTTGTATGTTCAGAAACTGAAAATTAAATGTTACAGGAGAAAAAGGGGGGAAGTGACATTACACACAGTTTCCAGGACAACTTTTATATCTCAAACCCCATAAGTACTTTGGTGAATACTTATTTTAATTAATTAAAATATGACCAAGACTTCTTTTAACCATAATCTAAAGTGCATTAGAAAGGTCTCAAGATTGTTTAACAGATGGCAGCATTAACCCATTTTGAGTTAAAAGTGATCTTTATCCCTTTAGATTTTTTGCTACAACTTTATTAAATGAGGCCTTGATTTGATAGTTGAGTTATTTTATTATATATTTGAATTGTATCATGTAGTGAGTAGGTTTTATTAGTGTTGCAACAACAAGACATCAATTAAAGCAGAATCATCTCAAAGTTAAAAAGATGGATTGAGATTGTGTCAATTATACTATTAAACTATCGCAATTTGTAATGTTTATATAAAATGCAGCGAAACCTGGAATTGGGAGTTAGGTTTTGCATTGAGTACACATAATACTTGTACGATACCACTACTAGCCACCACCCTGTCAGATGATTGAATATTTTGATCAGGAAAGTATTTGTATAAGCGTTTTAGTTCTGTAAACAAGAAAGATCTAATAGGTAAAATAGTATGCAAATTATGTCTAGTCATCAAAATATCATAGCACAAACATAAATGTTTAAGGGGGAGTTTTGCGGATAGTCCTGATTAGTAGTAAGATGTGGTGCGAAAAAAGGGAGTGGGGAGTATGCATGTAAACTGTCTCTTAATAACAAGTTATTTTGCCCACTCACCTTGTGAGACCTTACACCATCGATAGATACAATGAATCCAACACCGCAAGCTTCCTTTTCCAGAACGGGGTCATACAAGCCATCTTTACGTGGCAACGACCAGGAGTCTTCAAACATCAGGATCTGTAACAAGAAGTAGTCACAAGTAATCAGAACTTGCCTATCTTTGCAGAAGATCTATTAAAATACCGTTTTCTCATATTAATTGTCTGTTTATTAGAAAGGGTGCATTTAAAAGTGAAAACATCTTAAATTATATTTGTGTCTATGTTTTATCGGCCTTTAGTATATTTTCTATAATTTATTCAGGGTTTTATTTTGAAGGATTTTAGCCAAAGATAGATGGATCACAAACATAGAATTGAATCAATAAGGCTACAAGTACTTAAAATAGAAGCTTACTGGCTATACAAAATAAAGTGTTACAAGAGGCTAGTACGTTTTAGAGTTAACATGACAAATTAAGCTGAATAAGTCGTCTGCACACCCTAAGCAAACAAATGCAGTACTAAATAACTGCGTTGACGTTGCTGGCAGCAACACGTGGTACTCTTCACTTAACGTTCACGCAACGTTAAAGTTCTTCCCAGGATAACTCTTAAGTAAAGTTAGCTGCATCGTAAAGGCTTTCATTTAAAAACATTACGACCTTAACTTTATATTGCGTGAATGATGAGTTGATCATGATCCCGGCATTAATGTGGACATCTTAAGTTTTCTCAAGAATTGCAAAATCTCATCTATTTTGAATGATGATTATGCTAATTTCAAACAAAGTACCAAAGTCAACGTCAATCTGACGTGGGGATGTGACTCACACGACGTGAATGTTAGCTAGAACGATATAGATCGCCAGCTGAAAAATATAGTTACAAATTTCGATGGGATTAGCCACGGCTGAAGACGCTGCATGAGAAAGTTGAACTTGGAAATGAATTAAAGGTCTAGGTTGTCTGAAGGGCATTTCAAAGGAAAGAGGTTTTACACGAGGGATGAGACGACAAGTTCGAGTCCGAAAGTAACAGTCGTTAACCATTGCCCGAGGCAAGAAGACTTGGAGGAATATCAAGTTAATATTATCAAGGAGGACCGCGCATCATGCCCTGAAAACGGACCAAACTGGAGTGAAAAATCTTGAGGAAAGCTATTGAAAGTCATCCATAAGCCACGTAACGCTGTTGAGAGGAGGAGGGGTCTAACTAAATGTCTACTTGGTGTTACCTGATGGTGGGAGGGAGAGAGGGTAAAAAAAAAGTATGAAAAAAGAGTTACGTTGTTTATGTATGATCCCTAGGGACAAATAAGGTACTACTGAAGATTCTAGATGCGGCCCCATTGATGACTGCGATCGGCTGGTAGGGTAAGCAAACTCCGCAGAGGAACAAACGGCAAATGAATGGGCAGGTTTACATAACGTACAGTACTTGTAATCACTAGTCGTATCTGAGGATGACCATAAATTCCACGTTAATACGATATTGTCTGCGGTAACGTCGACGATGGTGTTGCGAAATCGGATTGTAACTGGGCAGGTTTTAGTTGAGTCAGTATTTCAGTCTTCATTGGGTCACGATGACAGCAACTACACACTTGATGGACACCAGAGCATTCGGCTTGGGCAACACTCACGCTCATACAAAGTTATGTTTATCAAGACAGTGAAAAACAAAATTAATTATTAACTGGAGAACACCCTACTCATAAATATAGGTAAGCCTTGATTCAAACGTTTGCCGAAAATAGAAAGCAGAATCTGCTTGAGTGGCGCACCAATTCACGCGCTAGCAGAAATATATTTATGCCCATGATTCTTTACAACACAAACTAGAACAACCGATTTCCGACCTGTTTGATTTTATATTGATTAAATAGATCTTTAAGAATAATATCTCGATGGATGTTTTCAAATTATTGTATCGTGTCGTGAAACAAATCAAAACAGAACAAGAACACGCGCTTTCTATTTTAAGAAGTTATTTCCAATCATTTCACAACCGTGGATGTCTTGTATCTCGCTTTGTAGGCACATGCGCACTGATTGGATTGGTTGGTTTATGCATGTGCACACCAATAGCGACGGTTGGTTTTGAAATTTGATTGGGTCCCCCAAGCTGATGTCGGGTAGAAAAAGGAAAGTTGAAGTTATTTCAGGTCACACCGAGCAAACAAAGCCGATGAGCCTGAAATTGTCTGAATGGTTTAGAGGTCTTCGCGTGATTATGTTTCTGCTCTGCTCATTTTTTTAGGAGAGCGTGTGAATCCACAGTTAATTTAGATTGTTTTTATTTTTCCAAAACTGAACAAATACATTTACATAAACATTATAACACACAAATACCGACAGTAAAGTTATACTTTTTTATTTGCGGTATTTAACGCTCACTTTCTGAACTGAGTGATTATATCAGCACACTAGCATTTCTATGGGCAAGATTGAAAGGGTCTACTAATTTTGTTTGGAAAGGTATTTTCACATACCTCCCTGGGTTCTTTTACATGCCACAATCGACGTGGGACCAACGGCTTTACTTTCACTCCGAAGGAAGTTGTGCTAAGGATTTTTATCGCTTGGGAAAAATCCGTTGACCCCAGCTGTGTTTTAACCTATGAGCATCGGGTCCTGAGGTGAAACCTTTACCCCAAGAGCACCAAGGTCGACAAGAGTAACGTTATAAAATGAAGAAATAAAGTCATGAAATGCATAATTTGGGACGAATTGCCACAGAAAACTAATAAATTAAATTAAATTAAATATGGCCCACAAGAAAGATATAAAAAAAGCAGGTGAGATTAAAAACAACTAAAATTGAAAACTATACAATGATTTGTACAGTCAAATTATCACAGCGCATCGGATCCAGCTGCATGTAAGCCACCCAAAGAGAAAGTGTAAATTTTGCCCCAGCCTGTATACAGGCATCGAGAGGTTGAGTGACTCGAGCAAGTATTACTCGTCCGACCAGTCTGTGTAACATTCGATTACAAGGACTAGTTAACTTCACCAGGTTTCTAAAGCTATGTACGCTCCATTTACCCTAATAGGTAGCAATTGTACCTTGACCGATTATAGCACGGGTTCACAAACCTTTGGACCGAAGGACCCTTTGCATTAGAAAAAACATGCTGGAACCCTTATACACAATTTTAGCTTGATACTATATACATTCAAAAAGGAAAGTTAGCCTAAATTTATAAAAGTATAAAACAAATAGAAAACCGTGCATGTTCTGACTGCGCCTTTGGAAAATGTACTTTATTCAAATTTGAAAAAATAGCAATCCTAATTACTGGTGCTATTTTTTATTTTGGAAAACAAATAAAAAATTCTATAAAATTGCCTCACGAAGTCTAAGCACAGCACAGTGGATTACAATCTGAAAACGCTGAATTAGAGTATGACCCTATTCTGTAAGCTGCACCATAATGTAACCCATTAAGGCAACAATGTAAACTTTTCAAGGCCTGGTCTGCAATATCTGGTCTACGGCGATGTGATGCATTTCGCGTATTAAAACTATTTAGGAAAAATCACCTCCAACAGACTCAACTGGGATTCGAGCTCCGGCCTCCGATCTCGTCAGTCTAACATGAGTCACGCCTTAGAACATTCGTCCACTGAAGCGGGTTACAGATTGTTCACGAACTGAACATTTTCGTAAAGCATTTTTACAGAGGTAAAATAATTCCTATAAAAAGGCATTCTTCTTAATACAACTTTTTGTAATATAAAATTTTCACAGCACTCCCCACATGAATCACAAAAAAAAAATTGTCTAAATCAGTCGATGAGAAGTAGTTCTTTAATGAATAATGAGAATTCATATTTAATACGACAGCATTAACTCAGTTTTAGGCGTTTCCAGATACAGTGCCATTGTCATATGCAATATTAAACCTCTATTCATCCGTAACAATATCAAGAACGCTACTTGCATAACTTTAATGATCGGGATGAAGGCGTGTTGGTTGATGCATTTCAGTGGGCTTGGCAGAATGATGTGCAACAGACAACAGTACCTTCTTGCTTAAGGTGGGAGTCAAAAATAAAAGAGGAAAACATAAAATTATATTAAGCTGTATTAAACAGTCAATTCCTAAAAATGTGATTTTCAAAAAAAAATATTTGTCTAGACCATCTTCTCGATCAAATAAAGTAAAAAAATTGTTAATTTTTTTATTACGGTTCCTAGTTCAAATCTTGCTCACGTAACACTATGTTTGAGAATTGTGCGGCCTTAGTGACTTAACAAATTAATATATTTAACTTTTTTTTCATTTAGTTTAATTTTTTTGATATTCTTAATGTTTCAAACCTACCCAGATAAAAAAAATCTATATATTTTTTATATTTATGTATTTTGAACTAAAAATTAAAATTATATTAATAAATAAAAAAAAGTTTTCTACTTTGTATTTTAGTTTAGAAAAAACTCTATAAACAAGTCATTATTTTAGGGAATTTTTAGTACCTTCTTTGCATACTCTAGACGCAAAGAATTATCACGTGCAATTCTTCCATTTTTGCTCTTAGTATTCATAAAAAACTACAAATTTACAAATAGTCTTTAAAGCACTAGTTTTCAACCTGGAAGTCGCGTCCTCCTGGGGGGCGTGAAAACCTACCGGTAAGGGGACGACGACGCATGGAACAATTAGGAAATAACGTTAAAAATTAGCTAATATGACCAGACATATTTTAATTCAATTCCTTTTCCCAAAGAAAATAAGACCAAATAAGTAGGCCTGAACCCAATATTCAAGAACCGATGATAACAAAAGTCTCAACCATCACACTAACCTTTAGTGATACTTTTGTACCATTATTGAATTTTGTGTAAAATAACGTGACTAGAAAATAAAACTTTTTAATATTTATTTTAACGATCCCAAAAAGTAGGGGAAGGGAATTTGATTACCTGCCAAGGGGAGCGTCAGCTGAAAAAGGTTTAGAACCACTGTTCTATAGGTATTCAACATTCAGAGCCCCTCTAGGGTAAGGTCTTGACTATAACACCTTCGGCACAAATTTCAAAAACTTTTCAGACTAAAACACAATTTTCAAAAACTTGCGGTTTACTGTCATAAGAAAGAACCCTTGATAGTAGTAATAATAATAATAATTTCAATTTCAATTTCCTTTATTATAGTGCTGACCAACAGTCGTAAGACCTATAACAGGCCAGCACTGAAAAGCACACAAGTACATACCCTACAATACATACATTTACATAAGAAAACATGATAGACAAAAAATGGCCAAATAATGCCATATACCGATAAACAACCACGAGACAAAAAAGTAGTTAATAATGATAAGAATAAAAAGTAACATTAAAAATAAATAACCAAATAGTGGTTAAAAGCAGTAACATTATGCAAAAAATAGATCAGAATATTGTAAACTTAAACAATGTAAACTTAAATAGTATTAAATAATATAGGCAGAACCTCTACAAGATAAATTATTGATACGGGATATCCTTAAATAACTCTCTGAGTTTAGCTTTCCTTTTATGATAAAAGTCGAATTCGACAAATCTAGAATTGGCACTATGGATACAACGACCTATAGGGCTTACCTTGTAAGAGCTATTAAGAAAAAATAATTTTTGATTACGAGAAGCCCGAGAAGGGATAAGAACGCCTACATGATCAAGGGCAAATTTACAAGAAATTATGTTATTGAAAATATTAAAAACAAAAAGGGCATCACAATAAAGTCTACGCGAGAAGAGAGTTTGGAGCCCTAATAGGTTTCGAATTCTATCATAATCATAATAAATCCGGTTACTAAAGTATTTATCATAGCATGCAGCAACAAATTTTCTTTGAACGTTTTCTAACCTAAGAGAGTCAGTTAAGGTAATGGAATTCCAAGCAACAGTAGCATATTCTAACTTAGATCTAACCAGGGCATAATACAGACATAAAAAACAGTCAACTTTCTTAAATGATGAAGTAATAAATTTAATAAGCCCAAGTAGTTTCAATGACTGGGAAATGACATGGTCAACATGATAGTGGAAATAAAGTTTGTTATCCAGGAGGACACCAAGATCATTAATACAAAGGGTGCGAACTATGTTATCACTGCCCAATTTATAAGTAAAAAAGAAAGGATTAGTTTTCCTAGTGAAAGATATAGATTTGGTCTTAGATTTATTGATAGACATTCCATTTTCCAAAGACCATTGTAGAATACCATTTACATCATTTTGTAAATCTATACAATCTGCAATTGAATTGATAGTTTTAAATAATTTTACATCATCAGCAAAGAGTAAATAACTAGAAGAGTTCAAATATTTACCAATGTCATCAATAAACACATTAAAGAGAAGAGGACCTAAATTAGACCCCTGTGGTATGCCACAGGGTGCTAAAAATGTATTTGAGCTGTGTGAATCAATTTTAATAATGAATGATCTTTCATGCAAATAACTGCTGAACCAATTTACATATGAGTGAGAAAGTCCAAAATTACCAAGTTTAGCGAGAATAATATTATGCTGACATAAGTCAAATGCCTTACTTTGGTCAAAATAAATAGCATCAACCTGACCTTGGGCAGAGACTTGAGGGGCAACATGCCCAAGAAATTCTACTAAATTAGTTACAGTAGATTTATTTTTTATAAAGCCATGTTGATTATCTGAAAATTTATTTTTAAGGTGGTGAAAAGTATGCTCATGTATGATTTTCTCGAATACTTTGGAGAAAGTGTTTAAGAGAGAAATTGGTCTATAATTACAAACATTTGTTTTTACCCCCTTTTTATAGATAGGTATGACAACAGATTGTTTCCATGTACGAGGAAAAGTTTCATTTGACAGGCTAATGTTAAAGATATAGGCTAACAAAGGGCTGAAAATGCTGGCACAGCCTTTAACAATAAAACTTGGAATTCCATCTGTCCCGGCACATCTAGAAGAACTCAATTTTTTAATAGCATTAGCAACATCCAAGGGTGTAATGTGGCATGGATACAAGGGCGCGCTAGTTTCAATAACGGGGCAGGGTAAAACAGGAATAGCTGAATTATAAACGGAATGAAAGTAGGTCCCAAACTCATTAGCAATTAATAAAGGATCCGCTATAGATTTGCCATCAATTTCAAGGTTGGATGGGAAAACTTTATTCGTACGATTATTTTTAACAAATTTCCAAAAATCTTTAGGTTTGCATTTAATACTATTTTCAATTGAGTTCATCCAATTGGCTCTGTCTATAATCAAAGTAGTTTTAACTAATTTACGAAAGTGAGAAAAATGTGAATAGAATACACTATTATTTGTTATTTTAAACTTTTTGAAAAAATTGTTTTTTTTCCTAATATAGTATTTGAGTGTAGAAGAAAACCAATTAGGATATTTGGATGAATTAAGAATATTAATTTGAGGAATATTCATTTTGATTTTCCTTTGGACTAACTTGGTAAAATTATCTACAGCCAAATTAACATCCGTAGTAGAATAAACACAAGTCCAATCTGCAGTAGCCAGGTCATTGTAGAGATTAAGGTAGTCACCGTGTGCATAGTCAATATATGTTTTAGAGGTGTCATTAATTTTAGTCGCAATAGGTACATCTAGTGAAATCAATAAGGGTGGATAATAATAATAATAATAATAATAATAATAATAATAATATGTATGTACTAAGTTTAATTAAAATTGGCTAACTAAAACACTAGGTTGGTCAATGGTGTCTCAATAAATATAGATTACAAAAATAATGTAAGGTTACCATTGTGAGTGACATAATTTTGTTTATAAAGAATTGTTTTTAGAAATGCTCAACTTTAGTAATCATTAATATGGCATTGTAAGCAAGTTACATAGGTAGGTATATATTTTTGATTCCAAGATGATGGACTTTGGGACAAAATAATAATTAATTAATTACGTCTTAAGATAATACTATGTCACCAACTAATTGTAGCTAGATTCGGATTGAAGGATTAATCCCCCCCACCCTAAAAAGTTTGCCAAATTTTGACACACTTGGTATGATTAAAATTTGCCACCAATGGATAAAAATCAACATAATGTATTTGTTTTGAAGGGAATGTGTATTTACAGAGTTGGGTCGAAATAATATCAAATCTGTTAAAATTAATATTTTACCAAATTTGGACACCTAAATTTAAAAATACACTAAATATGATCTATGTGAGTAGTATATGCTTTCCAAATTTTGTCTAAAAAGTACAAATTGTTTGTTCATTTTAGCCACCATTCTTTTATTATATTCCAAAATACTTTAGACTAGTTTCTACTCATTAGGTTTTAATATTTGCTTGTCAGAATAAGGCTCATTAATTACATTTATTCAGTGAAGCTAGTAGAATTGTAATACTTTTATATCCTTAAGCTTACACAAAATAATTCATTATTTTACCTTGAATATTCTTGCCTCTAAAAAGGCAGTCATAAGGGAGATCAAAAACAAAACCGGCGGATGTATGTGTGATTAAATTTTGGTCGATATCTACAAATTAGTTGGGAAGTTATGAGTGAGACACATGAATAAGCATCAGCACGTCAGTTCTTTTCCCTATTAAAAACCAAACATTAAAAATTAATTTGAAACAAAATTACATTTCTATTTATTATTGTATTTAACTAAAATATCACCATAGATGACTGATCTCACTTTGATGTAACAATGAATAACTAATATTACTTTGACCAGTTACCATAACTTTACTAGAATCAACACATCAACTAGTAAAAGATGACCCTAAATACGAGACGATCCTGAATGACCAGATAGTAGAGCAGTGGCACGCGAAGCCAAAATCCCTGTGTTTGATTCCTGTGAAGTGTAATTTTTCATAATTATGTTTTTTGAAACCACATCTTACTACCCGTTTGGTTTGTAATCATATGAACCAATTTCGCAAATGTGTTAAGAATGAGGAAGGTTGAATTTAGAGGGAGTGCTTCTGCATTTTCGAAAGGAGGAGTGGGGGGGGGGGTGTTAAACCATTTAGGAAAAGCACAACCTCAATACATCCAACCAGGATTCGTACCCCGACCTCCCCGTCATCGGCAATATAGTATATTGCGAGAGTGACACCTTGACCATTTGATTACCTAAACCCGTTTAGATAAAGGAACTTCCTTTTGATTTATTCAACGCATGTGATGTTAAAAGAAAAGTTTAAAACTATATTGTGTATTTGTACAAAATGGTTTCATTTATTTGTTGTATGTAATATATTCCACTTTTTTTTATCACATCTTATTGCACATTTGGCTAGTACCCATTATTCAACATTTAACTATCCGCTTCGATGGTCACGTCGTCTAACGCGCTAATCTCAGGCTGGTTTTTACTAAATGGTTTTCCACTCTCCTTCCATGTAAATGCGGGTGCATTTTCTCACAATTAAGCCTTCCTACTCCCTAACCCATTAGTGTAATTAGTACATAGGCGTATAACCTGAATAGGTAAGAAGCTGAAAAATATTAATCAACTAATAAATTTGGTTACTTTTTAATATTATTATTATTATTATTATTATTATTATTAGCACCGCGTCTTACTACCCGTTCGGGTTGTACGCACTTACGCTAATGTGTAATGGTAGGGTGATTGTTAAATTAAATGGAGGACCTACAGTTTAACGTGGAATCCGAACCACGGTGGAGGCCTGGCATTCCTCACATTCACAAGTTGTGATTAATACACGTCTTGTCAGAGGTGAAGGAAGGGTTTGACAATAAGATATTTTTTAATAAAGATGTACAATTTGGTTAAGTGTAACGTGTGTCATTTCAAACGTTGGAAAATCCAATTCATTGGCAGATTGGTTTAAGGCATCGCTCTCGTGTTAGTCTGGCTTACTGATGACGGGGAGATAGGGGTTAGAATTCCGGTCAGGCCTACTGAGAGTGGATTTTTTCCTTAATTGTTTCCCAATTTCCTTCCATGCAAATGCGGGTAGACTACCTCTAAAATGCTTCCTTCATCATCCCTACCTCATTGGAGTAACAATACGTGGTTAAATATATTTTTTTAATGCCAAAAATACAAACAAAATTATCTTATTTCGTGTCTGAATGGTCTGCAAAGTGGCAACAACGCTTGAGATATTATGTAATAGGGTTGTTGTTACCTATTGTGAGAGATCGATGTCCTTCCGAGAATTATTATTATTAGCACCGCGTCTTACTACCCATTCGGATTATACGCACTTACGCTAATGTGCAATGGTAGGGTGATTGTGAGATGAAATGGAGGACCTACAGTTTAACGTGGAATCCGAACCACGGTGGAGGCCTGGCATTCCACACATTCACAAGTTGTGATTAATACACATCTTGCCAGAGGTGAAGGAAGGGTTTGGCAATCAGATAAATCTGTGCCGGGACCGAGGATTGAACCCCGGACCCTCAGCACAGAAGTCTGACACCTTACCCCTAGACCACCAGGTCACCCTCCTTCCGAGAAATAGATAGTGGATGGCACTTAGGGTAGATGAGTGAATACAAGGTTTATAAATATTCACCAGGCTAGCATTTCAAGTGTTCGAGTAGAAGGCATTTAAGTCCCAACTTAATGAGGATATCAACAAGAAACTACCTCACTCCTCATTTCCATAGTATGCCTCTTCAGTGCAGCCTAGGCTTTACAGCTGACGGTGGAAATGTTGAGTATCCAACCAACCTTTCGGGTTAGTACTATACATACAAATATACAAACATACACACATACATACATAGATCGTGAGATGTATCTAGAGACTTCCTTACCACAACTTCTTCATGCCTTTTTTTCTAATTCACTATTACTTTTAACACGCATACGTTAAGTGACAAACTTATCCATATTAGTACATTTAGAGACACGATCCTAACAGCCAAACACAACACTAACATTAGTCTATTATTTGTTTCGAAGAGCTAACACTCACTATTGTTATTCCTGAAGAGAGATAACTATCGTAATAAAATATTTATATCTAATATACGGAGCATCGATTTACAGTCAAGGCCAAAATAATATGTATCGTCTAATTTTCATAAAAAGAGCATTTTTGAAAATATGAAAATGCTGGCAAATCAACGCGTTGCCGAGGTTTGAAATATTAAAAGTAAAAACTTCACTTTAAAATCTTGATATTTTTTATATCGATATGTAATACACAAATATATAATATATACTGGTTTTAGAGTAACCAGTTCTAAAATAATTACTAATCAAGTGTTGTAAAATTTATTTTGTGCACTCATTTGAATTTAAAGGTAACACTCTTATCTTGCTTGATTACACTATGGTAGGGCCAATGTGTAGTCAGTCAAATTAAAAGATGAGTAATACTTATATGGTATAAGATAATATATAGGAAATAAAATTTCCTGATTCTATACATATTTTATCAACATAAATGTTTATTATTTATGTGAATACATTTATTTTATGTTTTTGTTAAATAATTAACTTGAATAATTTATAACGATGTTATTCTATGCACACAACTTCAAAATATACCTCAGAGATTTAGTAACATCAGTTTTCATAGCACACTTAATCTAGACAACCTCTCATCAAATGATTTAGGTTATCTGATTAACATTTATACTCCATAAGGGGCCATCCTTAAATTATGTAAGGGTATTTTTCAGGATTTTTTGAGCCCTCCCCCCTTCCTAATCATCCCTCCACGTAAGGGATCGTAAGATTTTCCATCACCTCCACCCTCTTTATTTTATGTATTTTTTCAAGATTTGGTGAATTAATAATAGTTTAATTACTATTTTTTGTTTCTTGGCTCAGGACTCGATGTCCGTGGGTTCAAACCCAGGCGGGGTCGGTGGATTTTTATTGAGTGATAAAAATCTGTAGCACAAATTCCTTCCACTGGCGGTCCCATGTCGATTGTGTCATGTAAAAGAAAATACCTTTCCCTCCAAAATTGGAAGAACCTTTAGTTCTCACGCACAGCAATTTTGGTATGATGATATAATAAGTCGATTCAGAAAGTGCACGTTAAATAGGCCTATCTCAAATAAATAAAATGTTTTTTCTGAATATAAGGATTGGTATAAAGCTAGTGAGCTTACACGGAAATAAGTTGACCGCGCGTCTGTAAAATAGCCAAAAATAATTAAAGACGCTCAAATTCTTCCTTCCTTCGAAATTCGCAGCGTTGACGTCACGGTCGAGCTGTTCCCAGAACGGCTCGTTTGATCTGGGTCAACGATAATTTTTATTTATTTGCCATCGCGTCTTACTACCCGTTCGGTTTATACGCTTAAGTACTAATTACACTAATGGGTTAGGGATTGGGAACGTTGAATTTAGAGGAAGTGAACCCATATTTGCGTGAAGACAAAGTGGAAAACCATTTAAGAAAAACCACCCCAGTTCACCCGACCGAGATTCGAACCTCGATCTCCTCATCCTCAGCAGTCTGGCTCAACATGAAACTAGCGCGTTAGGCAACTACGCCACCGAGGCGGGTCATCCCAACAATATTCTTGTCGTGAATGGGAAATACGAATATATTTCTACATTTGACACCGGATTTCTCCATATTTTTTTATTCAAACATATTATTATTATTATTAAAATGAAAAGTCATTTGTCATGTGTATTGTAGTTAATATTTGTGCAAAATATGAAATCTATATTTCAATTGTTCCTTTAAAACAAATTAGTAACTAAAGTGGGGTTGATCAATGAATGAAAATGAAAACGTTCTGAATTTTTGCTTTATTGATTTTGTCTTACCATAAATATTGATCAAAAAAATCTTACTTAAGATTGATTCTGAACCCCACTACCCCTCGTAAGAAAACTTAATAAAATACTAACCCCTCCGGCCCCCAATCCCTTTGGTAATCTAAGGATGGCCCCTAAGTTAACTATTAGAGATGTGCTCATCAGCTAAAAAGCATGATAAATGAGTAATCTGTTGTTATATCTTCGGACCTAAACATATACTCATTAGTTAATTGGCAGACATTATCTTCATGAACTAGCTGACCAAAAATATGTTTTTCAGCTGGTTAAGAATCATGCTTGATAAGTTAGTTGCTACCACAGATGACCTGGATAAATTCTCATCTGCGGATTAATAACTGGCATGCTTAATGAGTTAGCCACTAGCAGATATTATCTAGACATTGGTATTAGCTATTTAAGGCGGAATCCTCTGTCAGCGAGAAAGTATCAATCACTTCAGGCTACACGGCTATGGTCTGTGTTGTTTTCTGGAACTACGTCTCTATTCAATATAAACTATGAAATTTATTATCTCAAGGTAAAGAGGAATGCTCGCTGCTAGTTCTCAAATATCTAACATTTTCTGTAGTTAGCCTAGCAAAAAATGACTGTGTTTGTTAGAGGAAGGCTAAATCAAGAGCCCTTTTTCATCTAGCTTATTTTCATAGCTCCGAAAATCTGATTAAAAAGTCGTTGAAAATGAGCTAATGTCCCATTTTCACACATTTATTTCTATCAATAAAACTCAAACTGTAGGGTTAAGGAAAAAAGCCCTGTTGGAATCTTTCGACTTTATTTTGGTATTAGCCATATTTTGAAATAACACATCGTATCATTAAATATTGCGTTAGAGCTGAATGTCTGCACGGCAATTTCTCGCTCACCGAGGTAGGGATGTGGTATCGAAAGAAAAGTATCGATACTGTACTCATTAAAATTATTGGAAGAAAAATATCGATACCGTACTAGTACCGAAAGAAAAGTATCGATAATAGTAAGTATCGGTATCAAAATTTTAGTCTGGAAAAATGTTTTTTTATTTTGTATTAATAATTTCAACTTTTGCACCATGATTGTATTTCCATATTTATTTAAACAATGAAAATGATAATGGTTTTTAATTCTTTAAAACAAATTTTACAAGATGCGTTTACGCTATCTAACTTCTTAAAAAACTTTCATAATTCACTTCTGGGAGGTGCCATTTTTTAGCTACATTCGTCGTTTATAAACTATCATGATAGATTTACTGTCGTTTATATACTATCATGATAGATTTATTAACTACTGACAAACAATAGAAGAATGGACGCCCTGCCCTGCTTCATCTGCTTAAACAACGCATATAAACTTTTCTGCTTAGTTTGCTTGAAGCACCCTTGAGGTGAATGAGTTCATTTAGTTCTACAAAAGAGTATTTTGTTAGTTTGGGAAGACCGTGCTCAATGATAAAGGAAGGGGCAGTAGACTGGTCTCCTCCACTCGCGGTGTTATTTGTTTTTCCTCCACAGTCCAC